>VOMN01083523.1:0-19873 GCA_014899125.1 Orchestia grillus | reverse complement strand
CCTGGCACTGACCTGGCACTGACCTGACACTGGCATGGCACTGGCCTGGCACTGGCCTGGCACTGGCATGGCACTGACCTGGCACTGGCATGGCACTGGCCTGAGAAAAGCGTTCCCCAGTAGCCAGATGTTACAAGTGCAGATTACTGATTTGTGTAAGCAATAAGAAATCATTGATATGGATACGTTTGAAAGACGTTAAGTTTGCCTTGATGTTCGGACAATTGGACTGATGGAAGTCATATAAGACAAGTATGAGGGCAAGCAATGGGTCGTACACCTAAAAGTATCAAAAATAAAAGTATTCCCGAAGCATCAAAACTAGAAGGTAACCATAAAGCCAAAATTAGATCGCACCTCCGAGGATCCGAAACCAGAAGCTGCTCGTCAACAATCGAAACTAGCAAGCCCCAAATCAGGAAAATAAAAGGTACCACTAAGAAATATCCCCATGCTCAGCCCAGCGTTCAGTTAGCACAATTTTTTGCATTAGTGAGCGGACAGCTTGTTTTCGCCTGTCTACCTGTCTACTTCGAGATAACTGGAAAGTAACCAACCGTCCGCGGGCGTAGTGATCAACATAACGATAGCGAAGGTTCAAAACCGGCCAGCTTAGAGCCAGCTCGAGCAAAAAAAGTTCTCACCGCCACATATAATGAAGAGAAGGCGCAGGTTTCTACCGAGGTGAGCTATCTGAGAGCTTCGCGACCGGTTTGTCAAGCCAACCTTGAAATAGGCAGATGGTTGCGACACTGCTGCTCTATGCGGAACTTGAGAGCGTGCAGCAGGGACATGGCTTGATGGTCTCCTAGACAGTACCTAGGGTTGATGGTCTCCTAGACAGTACCTAGGGTTGATGGTCTTCTAGACACCCCCTAGGCATGACTCGCTGAACACGGAGCTCTGTGTTCACCAGAAGGTGTGCACACAACAAACCCCGAGGTACTCGTGATGACACAGCCGGTACACCAAATTGGCACTCACATCAACAGCCCGGAGAACGACAGCAAGCATCTCCAGCGACATGGAAGGTCACAGCACAGGGAAAGAAATCGATTTAAAACTGATGTAACGACAGAAAAACAAAGCGAGAGGGAAAAATACACAGAAAGAAAGGAAGAGATAGAGAGGAGGAAAGACCTAGACTGCCAGTACCTGCAGGATGGCAGCACCTTACAATGCCAGCACCTGCAGTCCGCCAGCACCTGAGGCTGGAAGCCCCTTCAGCCTACCAGCACTTGCAGGCTGCCAGCGCCTGCAAGTTGCTTGACTCAAGGTCGAGTCGGCCAAGAGGAGGAGGTCGAGTCAGGAGGCAGTGACCGCAGCAGAATGCCACGAGGCAGCCGTCCCGAGCTCAAAAAATGACAAGTACAGCTCGAAACTGCATTAAGAATGGCAGACGCGTCTCGGTACTTTAATTTATGGAGGTCATGCATTTTGTAACTTAAATTGATCGAAGTCATGCTTGTGTAACTTTGATACAGAAAATGCATTTTGTAACTTTAATTCACATAGAAAATGCATTATGTAACTTTAATTGACATAGAAAATGCAATTTTTTAACTTTAATTCGCATAGGAAATGCATTTTGTAACTTTAATTCACATAGAAAATGCATTATGTAAATTTAATTAACATAGAAAATGCATTATGTAAATTTAATTGATAGATGTCATGCCCATTGTAACTTCAATAGGTTTAGATAATGCATTTTGTAATTTTCATTTATATAGGTAATGCATTTTATAAACTTTATTTGGTATAAATCATGTATGTTTTGCAACTTTAATTGGCATAGGTAATGCTTTAAGCCGCTTCATCTGATGTAGGTAATGCGTTTAAAAAACTATTTAATGTAGGGAATGACCTTTCAACAACTTCATCCGAAGTTGGCAAAATGTTTATCAAGTTTCTTCGATGTAGGTTATACCTGGAGCAACTTAATGTGAAACAGGTTATATTTAAAATAAAATCAGGTTTAGAGTAGGAAATGATTTAACCAGCTTCATTTGAAATAGGTTATACATTTGAAAACTTCTATTCAAAGCAGGGAATGCATTAAGTAACTTCAATAGACATAAGTCAGGTATTTAACAGCTTCATTGGGAGGAAGAAGTGCAGTCGCTCCGTTGGATTAAACTTTATTAGTTGCGGAGTTTGCGTCCGAGTGATATTGTTTTGAAGGTTGAACTCTGACCCTCCACAACCTATTCGTCGTAAGAATTTGGATTAATATTCATATCGAGATGAATATTAATCAATATTCCTGAGCGTTCCGATAGTGTTCTAGATCAAAACTGCTGATAGTTTTGTGGTGGTTTTGGGGAAATGTTGTGGTAGCATTGGGGAAATTTTGCGGTGGCATTGGGGAAATCTTGTGATGGCATTGGGGAAATCTTGCGGTGGCATTGGGGAAATCTTGTGGTGGCATTGGGGAAATTTTGTGGTGGCATTGGGGAAATGTTCTGGTGACATTGAGGAAATTTTGAGCCTGGACTGAAGTGGAGTACTTGTCTCCGTTGTGTACAATGCCGAGGCAAGCCAGAGGGGAATTTAAATACTAATTTAGGGAAGCTATTGCGTCTCTCCCCTGTTGCGCGTAGTGAGAAAAGTTCAAAAATGAGATTCGAAGGGGTTAAAATTGGCATAAAAATCAGATTCGAAGGAATTAAAGTTGGCATAAAACTAGATTCGTAGGGGTTAAAATTGAGATAAAAACTGGATTCGAAGGGGCTAAAATTGGCACAAAAATTAAACTCGAAGGGGCTAAAAAAGACGTAATAATAAGGCTCGCAGGGGCTAAAATTGGCTCTATAATGAGATTCAGAAGAGCTACAACAAAGCTGAGATTAAAAAATCAGGTTCGAAAACGACCTACCCAACAAACCTGTTGTGCAAGCGCTGCCGGCTACAGCACTGGCTCGCTACTGTGACAGTGATGGCCTGTTGGAGTGATGCACTCCACTGATGCTCAATGTGAGTGATGCACTCTACTGATGCTCACTGTGAGTGATGCACTCCACTGATGCACACTGTGGGTGATGCACTCCACTGATGCACACTGTGAGTGATGCACTCCACTGATGCTCACTGTGAGTGATGCACTCTACTGATGCTCAATGTGAGTGATGCACTCCACTAATGCACACTGTGAGTGATGCACTCCACTGATGCACACTGTGAGTGATGCACTCCACTGATGCACACTGTGAGTGATGCACACTGTGAGTGATGCAGTCTACTGATGCACACTGTGAGTGATGCACTCCTCTGATTTATGTGGCACCCCAGCGCACCCTAGGACTGGCGTTTTTTAAAAGTGATATATTTTGCTCATTTCACTCAGGGACGTGTTCCATGCATGGATGGATACAAAGGTGACTTATTCCATAAAATGTATCCCACTCATGCCATAAAATGCATCCCACTCATGCCATAAAATGCATCCCATTCATGCCATAAAACGCATCCCATTCATGCCATAAAACGCATCCCATTCATGCCATAAAATGCATCCCATTCAAGCCATGCATTTCCCACCGACGGAATCTCTTCACGTCTTTCACGCACACTTCCTTCAGTAGTGACAGCAACAGGAGCACGCGCCAAGCGCTCGTTCGCGGTGAACATCAGAGTCCACTCAAGAATTTGCAGTACGCCTGCGAATAACACCGAGACGAATTATGTACATTCTAAATCATCTCTTAACCCTTGCGTTGTATGACAAAATACGTAACATAGATGATGTCCGTGGTACAATCCAACTGTTTAATAATTGACTTAAATTCGACCGTTCAAAATTGATACATTTTTCAACTTTCAATTTAAATTCGCCCACGATCGAGGAGAAATGATCCAGCTGATGAAACTAATGTGGCTGATGTGGCTGATGTAGCTGATGTGGCTGATGTGGGTGATGTAGCTGATGTGGCTGATGTAGCTGATGTGGCTGATGTGGCTGATGTGTCTGATGTGGCTGATGTTGCTGATATAACTGATGTTACAAGCTCTTGACCTTAACGATCTACTTCGTCCTTGTAACAATCCATACACTGTACTTCTATTGTGCTTTAGAGTACGTGTACCATAAATGGAGTCACCGCACTGTTCCATAAACTGTACCTCTGTTGAGCTATAGAGTGTGTGTACCATAAAGGGAGTCACAGCACCGTTCCATAAACCGTACTTTTGTTGTACTATAGAGTGCGTGTACCATAAAAGGAATCACAGCACCGTTCCATAAACCGTACTTCTGCTGAGCTATAGAGTGCGTGTACCATAAAGGGAGTCACAGCACCGTTCCATAAACCGTACTTCTGTTGAGCTATAGAGTGCGTGTACCATAAAGGGAGCCACAGCACCGTTCCATAAACCGTATTTCTGTCGTGCCTAAAACATCCCCCCGCACACAGGAAGCCTCACCTGCAGCGGCCAGCACCTCACACAATGCACCTTACAAAAAAAACAGCGAGCAGCGAGCGGCGTATCCGTCAAGTCGTAAACAAAACACCGAGTTCAAAGAATACGAAGGCTGCTTCCTGTCCGACGTCACTGTCGCCCAGTCGCAGTCCGACGACTAGCGTTCAGGTGAGATGAGACTAGAGTGATGCATATGTAGGACTGTGGCACGTGCAGTCTGGCGTGCAGGCGAGCATGTGGCATTTGACTGTGCACCTGCAACCGACCGCGCCGAAGGGGGGGAACCTTATGCATTCAGCGCATGCAGAGCTGAGGCTGTGTCAGCATGGTGGTGAGCAGCAGCTGACAGCATGGTGGTGAGCAGCAACTGTCAGCATGGCGGTGAGCAACAGCTGACAGCATGGTGGTGAGCAGCAGCTGACAGCATGGTGGTGAGCAGCAGCTGACAGCATGATGGTGAGCAGCAGCAGACAGCACGGCGGTGAGCAGCAGCTGACAGCATGACGGTGAGCAGCAGCTTAGCAGCAGCTGACAGCATGGCGGTGAGCAGCAGCTGACAGCATGGTGGTGAGCAGCAGCTGACAGCATGGTGTGAATGGTATCAGAGGGGGGTGAAAAATGGCGAAATCGAAGAGAATTTTGACTTCTTGCGCAGATGTTTTTGCTTTTCGAGTTTTAGTTTAATGCGTAACAATCAACAGGAACGAGAGCAGGAATGTCAATTCACCCCACACTTCGAAGGGTGGTAAAATCAACTCACCCTAAATCACCCTACACTTGGGCGGGCATTAAAATCAACTCACCCTAAATCACCCTACACTTGGNCCTCATTTGGGCGGGCATTAAAATCAACTCACCCTAAATCACCCCCACTTGGGCGGGCGGTAAAATCAACTCACCCTAAATCAACACGCACTAACTCGCCGGTTGCCGGCCGCTGCGAGTGCTGCTCGAGCTCATGCGCAGGCACGAACATGAAATGAATGCACAGGTGCTTAGCTGACAGCGCTGGGTATGTAAATTATTACCCACATCCGGGCACATCCACAACATCAGCTCACATCTAGGCACATCCACAACATCAGCTCACATCCAGGCACATCGAGGCACATCCGAGCACATCCACACCATCAGCTCACATCCACGCTCACATCCGGGCACATCCGAGCACACTGAGGCACATCCAGGCACATCCGGGCACATTCGTGCACATCCACAACATCAGCTCATATCGAGGCACATCTGGGCACATCTGGACACATCCAGGCACATCCGGGCACATCCACACCATCAGCTCACACTCAGCTTACGACTCAGGGTCGCCACAACGGAGTGTCAGGTCGGCCCACATTTGGGCACGCATGCGTACACCGTCAACGCCCGTAAAATTCACAGATAACAGCAGTCGGGAGTGTTTGATTAGTCCACACTGGGGTCCATGAACGAAATCAACACGAGCACACAAAATGAACTGTGGCTAATTTTACATCAAACGGCGGCGTCGAGGGTTAGTCCAGACCACATTCGGGCACCAGCACGGGAAGCGACCGACGGTCGCAGGTTTACAGCTAATGATTTTAATGATTACCAGAAACATCAAATGGCAGCGTCAGAGCCGGGCAACAACAGGGGCCTTGTTTGGACCGACGACCTGTGGCTGGGTGACCTGGTAATAAATAAAGGTAATCATTGCGCAATCGATCCTTTAATGGATGCGAGACCCCTAAATACCTCGTACTGAACGCATCAGAGAACCAATGGTGTTTTGATCAGCGAGGTAATGGTGATCTAATTAGAAGGATGAGAGTGTTTTAATCACGAGGGTTGTGAAAGGTGGTTCATAAGCACCTCAATGCCACCTCACAACACCACAACCACCAGACAACGCCACAAACACAAGACAACACCACACACCATAGCACTACACCACTAAAACATAACAGTACTACTTCACAACACCACACAGCCCCTGCACAACACCCTTCATGACAATACACACAACACAACACGTAACACCCTTACTACACACCACCACCACACACCCCACCACCCCGCTCCAGCCTCACCGTGAGATCAACAACAAATTGTTTCCAATGAAAGGCAGCTCATTATCGCACCGTCATTGCCCCAAAGGCCCGGTGATTGGGACTATTTTTGGGCCTTTTTAGCCGTGACAACGAGAGTGACCCAGCACATCCTGAGCACACAGCCTCCTCGCCCCCGCCCACCTGCCCTGATACCTTCGGCACACCATCCTTCACGACGGGATTTACCTGGATTTCTGGGTAACAAGTTGAGCAGGGCATCAAATTGAGTAGGGTTCTAGTTCAGTGAAGTGTAACTAGCGTCATCAATTAATTTTGATGTAAGCGGGTGCGTATTTGGAGGCGCAGAGTGTAAGCATATCCTAAAGCTTCGTTAAAGAAACATACTCGCTTGATCAACTGAGATAGGTGTGTTAACATATCATAAAGCCGAGTTAAAGGAGCAGATTTGTTTGACTGTTAGGAATATATTTGTTGATCTATCTAGTATAATACAAAAACTCTGGTCGTCTTGCTTGATTGCTTGCTTGCTTGAAACAGTGCACATGTTTGTTTGATGGATCTGATATATTCGAAATTTATACTCTTCGTTTTATCCCGTATTGTGGATACCGACGTAACTGCATAGGATATATTATGGAGACGATTTGACTTTTATAAATTTTATTTCACCCAACGGGTCACGTGTCGTCTAGTATATCCTAAAGCTGAGGTAATTTAGGCAGCTGACTTTGACAAATTCAATGGCACATTCGAGGCACGTCGCCCTGTCCTAGTAACGAATGTCAAGCTGGCATGTCATGCAGACTGTCATGTCAACCTGTCCTGGTGAGGAATGTTATGTCAACCTGTCCTAGCGAGGAATGTCACGTCAACCTGTCCTGGTGAGGAATGTCACGTCAACCTGTCCTGGTGAGGACTGTCACGTCAACCTGTCCTAGCGAGGAATGTCATGTCAACCTGTCCTAGCGAGGAATGTCACGTCAACCTGTCCTAGCGAGGAATGTCATATAGAGTCTACTTTGGCACGTGTTGCTGGTCCGATTGAATACGTCAGGCACTAGTTCATCCCAGCATGTCGTTCGCTGCAAGATTCAAATCAATTCCTAACGACCACGTGGCCTTTGATGTACGCCCGACATCAGCTCATCACATCGCGAACATTGACGCGAGTTCAACATTAATTCATCAGAGCGCGACTTTGATTGCCGTCAATATTCTGCAGTCAGAGATGCAGGCACAAAATCGCAGCAGGATTGTAAAGCAAATTCCGGGCGCTTAGAACTTACTGACAGGTGATAAATAGGAGGGCTTACCGCCGCCACTTGCCAGGAGAGCTTCACGGCACCAAGGAGCGGCCGTCGCCCGCTCGAGGGGCCCCAAACAAGACCTTCTTTGGGCGCAGGCAGACAGAGCCTATGTTGATGCTCGCGGTCTCGAGTCAGGTATTTGAAGACGCGATGTTTGTTGAAAAAAAGGTGTACCTGTGTCTCACATCCACAGGATGAGTTGCAATACGCAATGGAGGCTTTGTCAGGGCTTTTGGGACCGCATTAAGGGAACCAGGTCAATTATTGCCGCGGGAAGGTGCCTCAAGGGATGCGGTCTTGTTAGGGCGGGAGTGTGGGTGGCGCTGTGATGCCGCTCAAGCCTTCCTTCTTCACTGACACAGGCAACCCACGACGAGACGTGACGTGTATATAATACGACGGCATATACTTATGTCTAAACCAGTNCGAGACGTGACGTGTATATAATACGACGGCATATACTTATGTCTAAACCAGCGCCCCCCTACCGTCAAAAATTGACTGGAAATCTCTCGTGAAATAAGTGTGGTTTATTGTATCCCTGATACGCACTGCCTTCTCCGATGCAGTCTCGCTGATTACGAATGCGGACCCGAAAATCTGAACCCGTGAATTTCCTTCTGTCTAATTCCTGCAGTGCGTAAAAAGTTACATATGCACGCACACATACATACACACATAAAGAAACAAATGTATAATCTTGGCGTTATGTTATACGGAATGGACTTATAATTAATATTACATTTCTAATAATATTGTTACTAGACAAAATTCATCAAACTTCGCAAACAATTTGCACAAAATACAACAACAAAAACCGCCCGTTTGAGCGAAGAAGTGAATGAATTCACAAGCTTGCAGTACTCGCCTCATGATCATTCAGATCATGAAGGCTGGCCAGTCCCTCTGTTTTCCCAGACCATCACATATCATATTACGTAGCTCAGCGCCGCCCAAGCGCAGATATCACCGCCGCCCAATGCGCAATGCGGATTATCGACGGGAGTACGACGTGGTCCAACACCACAAAATCCGTGGTTTACTCTGAACATCCGCTGTCACATGATAGTTCCGCTGTTCCTTACGGTCACAATCGGTTTTATTAAAAAATATTCAGATTGCAATTTTTCTCAAGGTATTACCTTCTTCTACGTGTCACATGCACGGAAGCACGTGCACTCTTACAGCCCGTATACAATTAACGAAGACGCACATGTGCGTCAGAAAAAAGAACTCAACAATTCAACACACGTAAAGAGCATTTGAGTTGGAAGGGACAAAATGAACGTTTTGAGGACATGCACAAGACGTGCGTTGGTGGTCGAATTCGAACTTGGGACTTAGATAAATGTTAGATAAATACGTCCACGAGAAGCCGTGGCGTACAAGTTTTACGTAGACATGTACATTTACGTACAAACTTGACACGCAGAAAATATTGGGACGAAAAGCTTCAATGAACTCCACATTTCAAAGACCACAGTCCTCAATAACGTGAAATTAATTAGATCCCTTCATCCCCTGAAAAGGGGTTGTCATTTTCTCTGAGGTCCTGGCGAGCAACTTCCCCAAGGAACTTCCCAAGGTGCGTGCCCTTCCTGGGTACGCACTTCCAAAACCTTCAGAAGCCCTGCACTGGATTACGGTAAAAAAACCAGTCGTGCCAGGAGCGGTGATAGGCGAATTGCTAGTCGTGCCAGCAGTGTGACAACCGTGCCAGCGGATAGACAGTCGTACCAGCGGATTGACAGTCGTACCAGCGGATTGACAGTCGTACCAGCAGATTGACAGTCGTACCAGCGGATTGACGGTCATGCCAGCAGCGTTGAAAAAACAGACAGGGACCAGCAGACAAGCTGATCGCTCTCCAAAAAAAACAAGAATTCGACAGGAGGCTAAAAAACTGAGATAAGCAGCGGCAGCCGCCTCTTCGCCTCGAGAGCGCGGCCTGAAACATCGCCCATTACAAGGCTGGGACTCGGGGGCCGCTGGAGACAACAGCGCGTCCCACCTCTCGCATGACAGGCTCTGGAGACAACAACAGCTGGAGACAACAACAGCTGGAGACAACAGCGCATCCCACCTCTGAGGTACGGGATTGCAGCGTTTGCAAAAATCGATGGTCAATGGACCCGGCCATTTTATACGGGGTGTCCCACAAAAAAGTAAATCGGAGTTCGAATTGATATGACTGCAGAAATATTATTTTTTTTTATCCATGCAACTGATAGCCTAAATACCTGTTCGAATAACAGGTTCGAATAGTCGAATAACATGTTTGTTACAGAATTGAATTAGCTGTAATATTCCAGCAGTCATATCAATTCGAACTTCGATGTACTTTTTTGCGGGACGCCCCGTATAATGCATTCATTCATCTCTGGACTGATTAATTAAAAGAGTCTGATGTCGAGTGTGAGTACTAACCTCGTGCTCGAGAGCGAGCTACTGCAGCGCTTACTACAGGGTGGCGCATAAATAACGCACCCTTTTAAAAAAGATCATTTCTACCGTATCATGTCTACCGATACTCAGTGTATATTGCGGTAATAAATCTTTTTTTAAAGGGTCTTTTTATTTAACGGGTCTTTTTTTTAAAAGGGTACGTTACTTATGCACCATTCTGTATAATTCGAGCGAGACGTTGGCAGCAAGAGGACCGCGATTAAGTAAAGCGAAGGAGGTTGGTGCGCAGGGCAGCTCCAGAGATCGGTGTCCAGATGCTCCGGAAAAATGTCGGTTTTCCAAAAAAATACCAAGGACGAAAAATGTGCCTGCGTTTTCAGAGCGTTCGATGGAACACACACAATTATGTACTTAAAATGGGGGAACTGGCACGGAAATTGGTTTTATCTACCGTACTTGTTCATCAATGGATCACAAAACAGAATTCACAATAGATTTAAAGAGAACGAACACGCGTACACTCTACATAGGTCGCTTTGTGTGCAGTCAGCGCTGTGGCCAATGGTGGCACTCTTCAGTGTCTCCCTCCTTGCTCCATTAACTCTTAAATCTTTTACAGCCTAAATTTACGGTATTTAAGCCTATGCAGTTTTGATTCATGATCTTGAACCCGTCATGGCTTTAATTAACCGTCTTTAACCCCAGACGGTCTTAATTTACGGTCTTTAAATTCATGCGGCTTTGATTCATAATCTTGAACCCGTTACGGCTTTAATTTACCGTCTTTAACCCCTGACGGTCTTAATTTACGGTTTTTAAACCCATGCGGTTTTTATTCATGATCTTGAACCCGTTACGGCTTTAATTTACCGTTTTTAACCCTTGACGGTCTTAATTTACGGTCTTTAAACTCATGTGGTTTTGATTTACGGTTTTGAACCCTTAACGGTCGCTGTACACTAACCGTCTCTCACCAAACTGAACTCAGACCCTCGTGCCTCACACCGACAGAGAAAAGCCAGTAAGTGTGGACTTCAAAAAACAAAAATCTCTGCACTGTGTGTTCCCACACAGGATCCCTCACGCATAAAATTACAAGAGGAAGAAAAGATAATAAATTATCAGCAAAGATGGCATGGAAATGGAAAGAAGCATTGTGGGTTTGACAGGTAGAAGCCATGAGGCCTTGGGTAAAGCAGAGGTAATCTAACAGTCTCCCTCAGCGGACGCCAGTCCCCATTGTATAAGAACCTTACTTACTGAACTTTACTGCCTACGGTCTATGCTCTGTCCCCTGAGGCGGAATGAATGAATAAATCACTCTTTTCTAATATCACGCACAAACGCTCTCGGGGCCACGCAGAGGGTCCAGACCCACACCTCCAAGGGTCCAGACCCACACCTCCAAGGGTCCAGACCCACCCCTCCAAGGGTCCATAAGAGACCCACGTCTCCCAAAAGCACACGCGACGCGTACCCCAGAACTCATTCCGTTTTCCCAGCACGCGTGCGACCGGAAGCAGGTCAACCACACCACCGATCCCGACTTTTCATCTTGACATCCACACGCGCATACAATTAGCGCAAAACCGACAACGCCTTTCACGCTCTGGCAAGAAAAGATTCGGGGCGGAAGTGGCGCGATTGGCCCATTACTCGGTCGAATGAGGCACCGGGACACCAGAAATGAGAACTGACTCCGCTCTTGGTGCCTCGAGGGGCCTAAAAGTTACCCCAGACGCCGTAGAGTTGTCTTACGAGTCCCTGAACTTACCATGGAAGTTCTGAAAGTTGCTACAGAAGTAGAGTAACACCATGGGTCCTGTGAAGTTACTTCATTTGATCTCGTTACCCTACGCCTCCTACGAGTTGTTTATCAATTTTTTTTATGTTACCAAATCGCCGTATAGTTACCCTACGGGTCCTACAAGTTGTGACAAAAGTCTTTTCGAGTAACCTCAATCGCCGTGTTGTTACTCTATGGGTCGTATAAATATTCAAAAAGGTCAGAAAGTTACGTCAGAGATTCTCACATTTTTTCAAGCGCTATAATTAACCTACGAGTTTTATAAGTTATTATGAAAGCTCTAAAAGTTACGCTGGATTTTGTTTGTCCTGGAGGTTGTTAGGAAAGTTCTAACAGTTTCCCGAAGCCTTTTAAAATTACTCCAGAGATCTTCAAAACTTACCACATTAGGTATTATCTCCAAAACAGTTCAGGGTATTGCCTCAGTTGCTGCGGTTTGCCAGAATTGCACCTCCTCGTGAAGAGAGCGCATGGTTTTCCGCTTATTCTGTACGTTGATTCAACGGTGCGTTTTATTTCACCGCTATGCAAAAGCTCAAGAAAAACTTCGAGCGAAAACGCCCTAGGGCTCCAAAAGAAACGAAAACTAAGTTCGATCAGCGTGGCTATGGAAGCAGTAAAAAGTAGTTTCACAGCTCTCGATAAATACCCAGCCCTGGAAAACCCTGGATTAAAAACCCGACCACTAACGAATTAAGAACTTGTTTGACTGCTTCCAGTTTAAAATAAATCAAATGTAATTCTTCGACGATGAATTCCCCCTAGGAAATCCATGCGTCAAAAACTAATCCAGAAAAATCCCTTGAACAAGATCGAAATTCGAATCATAAATACCGGGGCCGGCGCCCTCCATTCCCCAATGAAGGAGGACCTTCATCCCCACATTGAGAGACAGCTTTTATTTCTGATTTAGTGAGTCAATCATTCCCGACTTGGAAAAAATATTCTCAACTAAGAGAAAACGTTCATTCCCCACTAGAAGTGTGCCTTCATTCGTTACTTAGGGGAAGATTCATTCCCCATCTAAAGAAAATATTCCCTACAGAGAAGGAACCTACATTCCCCACAGAAAAAGAGCCTTCATTCCCCACAGAAATGGAGCCTTCATTCCCCACAGAAATGGAGCCTTCATTCCCCACAGAAAAGGAGCCTTCATTCCCCACAGAAAGGAAGCCTTCATTCCCCACAGAAAAAAAGTCTTCATTCCCCACAGAAAGGAAGCCTACACTCCCTGCAGAAAGGGAGTCTACATTCCCCTAAGAAAGGGAGCTTACACTCCCTGCAGAAAGGGAGTCTACATTCCCCTAAGAAAGGGAGCTTACACTCCCTGCAGAAAGGGAGTCTACATTCCCCTAAGAAAGGGAGCTTACACTCCCTGCAGAAAGGGAGTCTACATTCCCCTAAGAAAGGGAGCTTACACTCCCTGCAGAAAGGGAGTCTACATTCCCCTAAGAAAGGGAGCTTACACTCCCTGCAGAAAGGGAGTCTACATTCCCCTAAGAAAGGGAGCTTACACTCCCTGCAGAAAGGGAGTCTACATTCCCCTAAGAAAGGGAGCTTACACTCCCTGCAGAAAGGGAGTCTACATTCCCCTAAGAAAGGGAGCTTACACTCCCTGCAGAAAGGGAGTCTACATTCCCCTAAGAAAGGGAGCTTACACTCCCTGCAGAAAGGGAGTCTACATTCCCCTAAGAAAGGGAGCTTACACTCCCTGCAGAAAGGGAGTCTACATTCCCCTAAGAAAGGGAGCTTACACTCCCTGCAGAAAGGGAGTCTACATTCCCCTAAGAAAGGGAGCTTACACTCCCTGCAGAAAGGGAGCCTACATTCCCCTAAGAAAGGGAGCTTACACTCCCTGCAGAAAGGGAGCCTACATTCCCCTAAGAAAGGGAGCTTACCCTCCCTGCAGAAAGGGAGTCTACATTCCCCTAAGAAAGGGAGCCCACACTCCCTGCAGAAAGGGAGTCTACATTCCCCTAAGAAAGGGAGCCTACACTCCCCACAGCAGGAGAGCCCACATTCCCCACAGCAAGAGAGCCCTCATTCCCCCCAGAAAGGGAGCCCACATTCCCCACAGAGGGGAAGAATGTACGCAGGGTGCCGGAAAATAGAGCCAATCAGCGGCCCGCTCCATGGCCGCGCCAGAATACAGCATTTGGCGACCGACTGCCTCTCAGACATGCGAGTCTTCATTGGAAGACTCGCTTTCACTTCGAGTCGAAATGAGCCGTTTTAACTCGAGTCTCAGACGAAATACTCGTCTTCCTAAATCCCAAAGGAAAGACTCGTTCGCTTCGAAGACTCGTCCTAAAAAGTAAGACCCATACTCCAAAGCTCACAACCTTTTTTCGGCGGTACTGACTGAGAAGAAGTTGCATCAAAGTGCACCAGCTTATCTCAACCTTTTAGTTATTTATTGACCCATTTCAAGTCGGTAGTAATATTATTGATTCACTCTTGGCAAGAAAATTTTTTGTATGAAGATAGAACCGTTCAACAGGACTCGGCAAAAGTTAAAACGGCGTATGCGAACGGCTTAAAAATATTGTTGTCTCAGTAGTAACGCACTGCAATATTCTGACACTTTCTCACAAGAGAAATTTTGCTCGTGCGTGGTGCAGATGGGCTGAAATATCGGCTATTTTTGATGCATCCACATCGGTCGGAACATTTCGATGCTGATGGGCTTTGGCAACAGAGATGCTTCATTTCTCTCGTTACGGAAATTCAGCGGATTATCACATAAAAGGCTTATTAAAAATGAGCGCAGTTAATTCCACAAAATTCACAGGCCAGCAGCGCAGTGGCGCGGTCGTTATGTCAGTTTTAGAACATCACTGCCGTGATCTACGAGCAGCCACATGCCAGTTTCTCGTCCGTAGCGATAATTTGCCAGAATGCGTCACAAAACTACCATCGCTGCGAAAAACTGTCTAAAACCTGCTGCGCAACTGCAATAATTTTTAACAGGGAGCATAGGTTTTGTAGTGCAATCTTCCATCAAGCCTAAGGCTTGCGTTAAACCACATGTAACTGAGTTAAGCCAAGTTAAACCCCTATAAGAGTTCGAAACTGTTGCAAGAACGTGCTCTCTAGGGCACAAGATGCACAAACATACAACAATTATTTTTTGTGCGTGTTATATCAATAAAGTGAAACCCGTGGGGGAATGTTGAGCGGTGAAGCATCAAAATTAATGCGAGTACATTCAGAAAAGTTGTGACACTTCGGAACGTCATTTTTTACTCGTCAGCTTAGTGGCGCAGAGGCTTAGTATGATGGTAAGCGCTTTGGGATCCAGTGTGAACTTGATGCTTCATGGGTTCTCAAATCAGGTGACATGTATCATTTCTGCTTAGCAAATTAGTGAACTAATCCAGACCTACGTAAATACTTTTCACGTATACAACGAAAGTTACCTGCATCTACAAGTTATATTAGTCAGATAGTACTTGGCCCTGATGATATGATGTACTCTTGTTTTCATTTAATATGAGCTGCTCAGTCCCAGTTCAAGAGTAAAATTAGTGCGGAATCAAAATAAGTTAAACTTTCATTTGAAATACCGTAGACTTACGCTAGGTGAGTTCTGGCTTTCGCAAAAACGAATTGCACAGTCTCGTCGCTCAGGTAAGTGCGTCGGGATGCATTTATGATATTCATTGGTGCGTCGATTTTTCGATCAGCGCAGTGAGTTTGTCAAAAAAAGCAAGGTATCTTCATTGACCTTCATTAGGTGTAACCTCTCCATGACGATCGGTAGTGAATCTTGAAACTTTAAGTACGAGGATCTAAACATCTAGAACTATGATTGGTCACTGCATCTAAGAATTCCATTTCGAGGTCCAAAATAAGGGCTGGGTATTAAAGGCATGTGATTCACTAATATACAGTGACTCGCATATCATTCGTTCAATTTACTTCCGTATCACACGTCGAGCACAAACGCCTCGAGAACAAAGTGCCTAGCATCTGTCTCTCGTCTCATCAAAGGCTTTAAGAATGAACAAATATGAGTCGCTTCTGACGGACGCAGCAAGGGGACGAGTCCCATCAGGGAGAGAACATTTCGTAGAATCGAGGTTATGATTATACACGTCGACGAGGTTCAAGTATTTAAAAATGGAGTCCTTGTATTTTTTTTTTGACGCACAAGAAGAATGGAAATGCAGCCTTCTCAGGAAGGTACGTGTCTCCGCAGAGTGATTCTCAAAACCGCTTTTGAGATTCATTCTCAGACCACAAGTTTTCTCAAATAGAACACAGCACAATTTTAAAAACACTGGAAACTTTAGCACACAAAATAAGTTCCACGCTCGAGCACCCGTTTTCTAAACAACAACCGATGTAAATAGTAAGGTTGGGGCTCTCTTGGATATTTTAACTAAGTAAAGGAGGGGAGAATCTTTTTAACTGATAACCCAACGGAGCTCGTAATTTGTAAATATATTTCCTTTTTCAAGTTGAAGCCCAATTTCAACGCGTACAATCAGCATACTCTCTGCAGATAATTAATTCGTAGTGGGTTTTTTGTCCATCATATTTTTATGAAGTGTTTGACTGCTGTTCTTTTCATTCTTATTCCAATATTAAAATGAGCTCGATGTTGGTCGAAATGCTCATTTTTATTAATTTTGCACATTAATTTGTAAATAATGATTTCATTAAGAGTTGTGTTTTTCTTTTATGATTTAAATTTGGCATTTTATGTTAATTACGTCATGTCACGTCGCGTTACCTCACAGCGGCTACAGAGGTAACAGAGCTTCCTCTCAGAGCACTTCAGGAGAAAGCTGTGCTGCTTGCTCTCCTACACCCGTTATTTGATCCATTTTCTCTCGTAAGTACAGAGTGGTTCAAGAAAATGTACTCACCGTTTGGGATTCAGTAAGTTCGAAACAAAAGGAAACACACTCGCTGATTTGATGCAGAAGTGTATTAAATAATTAGTATTAACATCACTTGGAAGTGGCGCTCGCCGGCCATTTCGGTGCATGCGCGAGACTTTTGATTCAAAATTGTTGAGTCACGAATAGCGAGTATACATCCTTGGAAGGCTGCGTTTGTCAGTTAAACTAATGAGGACCCTGAAATGCGTAGCCTAAATTTGTCCCACAAATGCACATAATGATTTCAAGGCTTCTTCCATTGGGAAAATTCGGATTTTTCTTCCAATTAATCGAGCATTTGCACATGCGTGCACTAACATCGCAGGGAGCAAGAAAAATATAAGTACCAATTATCCATTCAGAAGTGCTTTGAAACTTGGCTTCACTGTAGTCCTACACGCAAGCTTACGTCCTTCATAGAAGAAAACTGACAACACAAACAAACAGCCCTAAAGCTTTACCCTAGAACTCTAACTCCTTTCACAATACCTGCACGTCAGCTTAACACAATTGTAGAAGAAAAATTACGACAACGAACAAAAATCACAAAAACCAGGGCTAAATATTTGCCCGAGAAGTTTAATTTTTTCACAACAACACCCATAACTCAATGAAGAGAAAAACTAGGACAGGGAGAGGACATAGCTCAAGATGAGCGGTGGGCTCTAGACGTCAGCACGGCGCGCATCGATCAAGATTCAGACAGAACGGCGAACGAAGTTGACCAGGACCCCACAATAAAGCTGGTGCAGGCAACGTCATGTGGCTCCCAGCAATATGGTAAATCATGCGGTGGGGAGACGGATGTGTCGGGACACCCCTGATTACGACGGGGAAAACACGATTGCCCGAAAAACACGAGGCCTTGTACACACTGTACATAGATCAGGAATGAATGTGGTCGCCGTATTTTAGGAAGGTTGCGAAGTGAATTACTGCTAAGAGGTTTTCCTGGTAGCTCCTAGTCTGTGTTGTCATCATCCCAAGGACAATAGTGCGGACGATGGAGTCCTCTTTCGCGAACGGCGGCGACACGCGGTCGCTTGCAGTGTTGTGCTTGGATTATTTACTGCGCTGCAGGGCAGACAGAGGCGGAGGAACTTGAAATTCGGGTCGCTGAAAGAACATTTCAAAGATTACAAGCCTGTTCAAACTCGTGGGAAATGTTCGTCCAGTAAACACAATCGAAGTTTGAGGCAGCAACAGCGTTACTTTTACCTCTTAGCTGCCCATGAAATTCATTGTACCTTCGAGACGCACGTACAACAAAGAGTCTGCTCTCACGGAAGAGGTAGATAAATGATCTAGAAACAATTATTTGCGCAGTTCTAAAATTTCGCGAGTTCACTTATTCTACGCTGGGTTTTTGTTTTGACCGTAAAAGCGTAAACAGAAGTAACACAAAAGAAAAATTTTAGTGGAGCTGATTGGCTCATTTTTCGGCCAACAATCCTCAAACACAATAATATTTTCAGAGCATGATACGTGTTGTGCCTTAACTCAGCTGCGTATGACCTGTACGGTGTTGTATGGAAAAGCCTCACACTTGAGACAATGCCTTCACAAGAAACTAACGCTTCAATCCTTTGAATAAAATTAACAGCAATAGAGACGAGGGATCCACAAAGACGCTTATGAAAATTGAGATAATTACCCGTCTGGGAAGACTAATTACCCCCTCGGAGGGTAATTATTATTACCTAAAGAGCAGGAGGGTTTGTCTCATAAGCCAGACAGAAGAGTCGCTGCCTTCAAATTATCTTTGGAAGTAGTTGACTCATCAGAGCGGCTGGACGGCATTATGTTGTACACCAAAGGAGGGTCTCGGTATATTACATCAACCTATTCCAAGCGGCGGAACACTGCAAGCACGGACCCTTCAAAAATTGAACCCGTCTATGTTCAGTCGCCGTAATATTCTTTTCTTTCAGCCACGTTGAAGTTACATTTACGGTCGTAAACTCTGTGTGCGTCACGAACAGCGGGCGAGACCGTACATTAAACACACGGTTCCAAAATTTCAGAAGCTGTTACGTGCCCTGCTACTTGAGAGGGCTAATGGAGGCAGTTGGGGCGGTAATTTGGTTATAATATCTCTCACACGGCCGACTAACATTCAATGCACGCAGGAAAACAGCTAAACAAACAGCTGCACGAAACAGCTGTACGAAACAGCTGCACACAACCGCCGCACAAAACAGCAGCATGAAACAGCTACACGCAACCGCCCCCCCCTATTTAGCTATATCTACTTCAGTTATCCCCACTTGAGTTATCCCCACTTTGGATACCCCCACTTCAGTTTCCCCCTTTCAGTTGTCCCCCTTTCAACTAACCCCACTTCAAATACCTCCATTTCAGTCACCCCACTTCAGACACCCTTCCTTCAGTCACCCCACTCCATTCACCTCCACTTACAAATGGAGTACATGATAAACTTACAAAAAAGTCACCAACACGGTGATTCCTAAATTTCTGGCCCGCAACCTGCTTAACCGAGGCCTTCACGCTTGACAAAAACCGGCCGAGGGCACTGGGGGACTCTGGCGAACGTCGCCTGCAGCATTACGCTGGGCAGCTTACCGACTGGACTGAACAGAACGCTCGGCCTAAATGGAACGTGAAATCGATAGCCACGTGCACAGAGCACGTGTAGGACCACGTGCACAGTGCACGTGTCATACCACGTGCACAGAGCACGTGCAGGAACACGTGCAGTACTCACCGTTGAGCGCCGCCGCCTTGGTGTGGAGGGCAGCACGAACACGCGCAGCAGCACGCTTGATGGCGTGCTGCACGTGCTGCCGACCGTGCTGCTGCAGCGCGGCGTCCATGTCTGCCGTGCAGCACGGACTCGTCCCACACACAGCACCTGCAGCACCACAGAGAGGTCATTATTGGACGTGCAGAAGGTTATTATGCGAGGTTATGCAGCACCAGCGAGGTTATGATGCGGTGTGGTGCAGCACCAGAGAGGTTATGATGTGGTGTGGTGCA
>VOMN01083514.1:0-14369 GCA_014899125.1 Orchestia grillus | reverse complement strand
GAGCCGAGGTTCGAACCCTGATCCTCTCGGCTGCGAGGCCATCACGCTATCTAGTACGCCATGGAACCCAGCGTTTGTTTGCTGGAACCGATCTAGCGCTCTGTATGGGGAACGACTGTAGAGATTGTTATCTAGAACCGATCTAACGTTCTATGTGGGGGACAATTGTACTTCATTGAATATAATTATCCGCTGACCTTCTGTCGCTTGGACTCCAATTTGTGCTGGGCACTCAATGAGTCGGACCTCATTGCGTGCTGTGTACGTGTACGTGCTGTGTGCGTGTACGTGCTGTGTGCGCACACGCTGTGCGCGTGTGCGTGTACGTGCACTGCGATGAGACAAGGGCCTTTACACTGGCGCATCTTAAACTTTTCCGCTTACTGGCAAAATGTAGTTGTACTCCTCAAAAAAATTAAGCTAGCAGACAAAAATTCTGAACAAAATGATTACTCTAATGGCTGATGGGTGAGTGAATCACTCTCTTGTAATTTCCGGGGGCTGGTCGCACCTGCACAAAGCCTATCGTGCACCTGGTCTGTTGCACATGTCTGCGACGGAAGGACAGTTGCGTTCAAAGTTGCGCTCAAAATTGTAGTAGTGTATTGAACGCAGTCTGGTTATGCGACCTGTTTCTTTTCTTAGCTGTTTTTGCTGTTAAATTTTGTTTCACAGGTACCAAATATAGATAGCTTGTTTAATCACAGTTGCTTCTAAAGTGGGGGAACCTGTATACCTTAGACCCCATGTATCTCAGACCTAGTGTTGACTTTAGCTCTATGTTTATGTTTATAGGAAACTATTTCGGGTAGTTTAGAGATAGAGGTGGTTCTGAGATCTGTCATAGTGGCAATTACTACTAATGATTTCGTAAAAAATCGTGCAGTGAGTGCTAAAATCAATACCAGGTCCGAACTAAATAGTATCTAATATACCACAGCTCGTCCTACGCTCCCTTGACAAGAAATAAATTGCTTATTGTTTTTCGTGGCTCAGTTGCTTACTACGTTCAATAATCGGGTTTCAAAGCTGTGACTGAAGTTTAGGTTATATGCAAGTGCTGAACAGGCATCAGTCTTTATTCAGAACTCGCAAGGTATAGACTTGTGTCTTAGTTAATCCACAACGATGGGACGAAAGCAAAACGTCTCGGAATGGCAAAAAGGGCTATTACGTTTGATAGGGCAAAATAAATCCCTGTAAAGGAAGTAGCGGAATTAACTGGTGTTTCATTCTGCAATGTTTTGCGTGTCTACCAACAATGGAAACAATCCGGTAGAAACTGCGATCCAAAGTGAAATTATGGTCGAAAGAAAATGATAACCGATAGGGACCGTCACCGTGTGTCCCGAATGGTCGACCAGAATCGCTTTGCATCAACGATAAAGCGACTGCGAAACGTCTATGATGGCCCTTCAGCTGCTGTTTCTGAACGAACTCTACGTAGGGAACTCCAGGCAGTAGATGCTTGGAGCAGAGTGGCTTGCAAACGGCCGATGTTAATTCCTGCCCACAAGACCACTCGTCTAAACTAGACTAAAGCCCACGCACATTGAACTGTAGAAAAGTGGAAGACTGTTATGTGATCAAGTGAATTACGATTTTATCTCTAGAGCAACGAGGCCTGCCATCGTGTTTATCGAAGACTTTAAGTAGCCTTCAACGAAGCCTGTGTGCAAGGGGCGTTTCAAAGAGGAGGAGGGTCTGACATGTTCTGGGGCTGTTTCAGCTACACAGAAGTGGGTCCTTTAGTTGAGGTATCCGTCAAATTGGACATTCAGGATATGGCGGGCATTTAAACTGGCCAGCTAAGTCTTCATACATAGCCCAGTAGCAAATTTGTGGGATAGTCTAGAATTCTAGATTCTAGAATGACAAGTTAGACGTCGAGAAGATCTTTCGCGCACTGTGGTCGCACTACGAGATCAATTGATGTGAGAGAGGCTTAAAATCGACCAGGTGTACATTAGATCATTTGTAGACTCAATGCCTAGCAGAATTGCCGCCCTTAATCGTGCTTGTGGAGGTCCTACACCATATTATTAATTGCAGGGGAATAATTTTTTATCCGTGCAGAAAGCGTATATACAGGGTGACGCCAAAAAAGGAAACCCAATTGATTGTAAGCCAACATTTATCTAGGATTTGTATCATGAATACCAACATTTTTATAGTAATAGCAATACTTAGATTTAAAAAAACGTTGGTATTCATGATACAAATCCTAGATAAATGTTGGCTTACAGTCAATTGGGTTTCCTTTTTTTGCGTCACCCTGTATATGATCAAGTTTGTCACCCTATTTATTTTATTTCTATAGGCTCTTTCGCATGACGTGGGAATAATCTCATCAGCTCCACGTCATGCGCTGATTATTTTCATAGCTGATCTTCACTGTCACGCATCTATAATAAGCGTTTTTGTTGACTGAGGAGATAAGTCCCACGTACGCAGCGAGAAGTTAAAGCAGAAGAGAATCTTCTCCAGACATTTTAATTCCCTGAAAATTCCCGTGGAATTATGACCGAGTCTGATTTCGCACAATTCCAGGGCCTGTATCCGGAGTCCCACGGTATCGTGGCCAATAAATTCTACGACCCCAAATTTGGAGAATATACTCCTGACAAGAAGAACATCGCCTGGTGGGGCGGGGTCCCCATCTGGAACACCGTAGTTCAGCAGGTGTGTGTCAAGGTCATCTATAGAACATCCATGCCTTATCAACACTATGTAATCAAACGACAGGTGTCTCCTTGAATATGTAAATAAATTTGTGTGTTCTTTGTGCATAACCTCTCATATGTTACTACAATGAGAATCTCATTGAACACATTCAATGTGGGGAGAATTTTATGCCCTTAGTTTTGTATAATAATAACCCAGTGTTGCTTGCTCGGTTGGTTGGTTAGTGATTTGTCCTTCCGTCTGTCCGCCCGTCTGTCCGCCCGTCTGTCCGTCTTTCTATCACGCTCTTCAGGATTTAGATAAAAAAAAATTCCCAGGTCTGTGTTCCTAAACTAATAGCGGGACTGTCACCTAAAGCAGTCCGTATCAGTGATACTAAAAAGAACACTGTGTGGCATGTTAGATTTACCGTAAATAAGAGTGCATCTTGTTTACGAATTGACATCATTGGTTCCGCCATATTTGGCGGGTCGCGTCTTCTAGTAATTATAATAATGCGCCAAATGATGTATTTATTTATTCATTTATTTCTGTGCGTAACCCTTTATTTTTACACTGAAGGAATTTGATAGGAGAAAATTAATAGGTTCCGGTTTCTCGAGTACGTATTTTAAATCAGGGAGAGTGTGTCAGAGAAGGCTGTGCATATCAGTGATACGGAAAATTCCGCAATTTCTCGTGAGATTCACAGCCATTTTTGCTAGCATGGAGACTCTAGTCTACATATTATATCATTGACTCCCGGCCTGTTAACGGTTAGTGGTACTTGTATACTGTCACTGTAGTCCCGAGGACCGTACGTGTGAATTCGACAACCAAATGACGTCCACATATGCCGACAGGGACTCTTGACGGGTTAAAAATGGTGGTCAAATTAAATAAATTATGCAGGTCATTATCGTCGCTCTTCAGGAGTGCTGATCTTTAGTGGGTGAGGTACATCCGAGAACGAAAACGTTTTCCAGACTCTCAGCAATGGGTTCCCTCGACTTCTCAGAATCGTAAACGTATTAGATTGTCATTCATTTTTTGTATCCGTTACCATTTTGCTAGCCTGGAGTTGGCAACGTCTCCCATGGGATATATTTTGCGTTTATGTGTCTATACGAGTGTTAGATGTTTTCTTTCTTTTTTCTAGGTTTCGTACTGCACACTTTTTAAAAGCTTTAGACATTCAAAAGCCCAACGACCAAGTGTGACCATTTTCAAAACGTTACTGAGTACCAAAACTCACCACTCGCGTTGCGCATACACTGTCATTCAGTACACGCAGCACTTTGTTCTAAACCTTACCGTTACGACGAGCTACCATTCAACTCGACTCATAATTTATTCTCAATAACCTGTTGACGGTCATTGTCCACATATGTTAACGCCGTGGTTGTTGCCTTTCCTTGGTCGCTGTCGACTACACACCGTGTGACAGCACCGCCGTCATTTGAGCAGCGACCGTTAACAGGTTAACCTTGACCGTTAACAGGTTAACCTTACTGGGTTGTGTTTTACCTGATGAATAACTCAATTTCGACACCAGGGCCTGAAGAGCGCCTCGTACTTTTGGTACGGATCAGATGCCGAGATTGGCGGACAGCGTCCAACTTACTGGGAACAATACAACACCTCCGTGCCCTTCGAGGACAGAGTCGACCAGGTACGTCGACGGAGCAATGCACTACAGCGAGTCCTAGGCCAATTTTATGGTATTTCAGTATTGTGGCTGAACTGCCTCGTCAATAGATTTTCAACCGATTGTGGAGATTTTATGGTCGTGTCTATCTGTAAGCGAGCTTAGAGAAATAGCGAAGAAAATATTGTGCATTTTCAGGCATAAATGAAAAAAAATTGTGATTCTGTAAGTTACTTTCATCTTGTTCGAAATATTAAAATATTAAGCAAGAGCGGGTGTATCAAGGATGTGCCTCACTGTGAGGGTACACTTTGACACTCACACACTAGGGACAAAGTATCTCCTGCTGGAGCAAGTACACAATGAGACTACTCTCAAGTCCCTGAACTTGTAAAATGTACAAACGTGTGACATGTCAAACCTGTAAAATGTACAAACGTGTGACATGTCAAACCTGTAAAATACTCAAACTTGTAAAATGTATTGGTAGAAGCAAGTACACAACGAGACTACCCGCACGTCACTGAACTTGTAAAATGTTCAGATGAATCCCAGACCGGTTCTGCATCCACAGCGGCGAACATGATGTCTCTACGAGAAAATAATAAAATTTTCAAAATAAGATCCTTAGTTCACAAAAAGACATGTATATTGAATAAATAAATTTTAAATATTTTGAGCCGCTTTAATTCGAGTCTTGGAGTTCGTACTTAGATGAGATTCAAAAACGTGTTTTTCATTTTAATTCTGACAAACCTTGCGTGAAATATGGTGCTTGTGGTGAACGCATCACAATCGCTTCTCGGGTCCCCAAAGAGGTAAAACTCAGAGGGTCAAACACCATTGCAGTGTTTTTCTCTCACTCAACTTCTCCCAATTCAGCTTTTTCCTACTCAGCGTCTTCCTACTCAGCTTTTTCCTACTCAGCATCTTCCTACTCAGCTTCTTCCTACTCAGCATCTTCCTACTCAACGTCATCCTACTCAGCGTCTTCCTACTCAACGTCTTCCTACTCTTCTTCTTCCTACTCAACGTCTTCCTACTCTTCTTCTTCCTACTCAACGTCTTCCTACTCAGCTTCATCCTACTCAGCTTGTTCCTTTTCGTCTTACCCGAACCCCAAAGATCATTGAACTGAACGCCATTCGTTGGTGGTGTGGCAGGTGCTGGAGTGGGTGAAGATGGACCCGGAGGAGCGGCCAGCGTGGATCGGCCTGTACTTCAATGAGCCAGACCACCGCGGCCACATGGAGGGGCCAGACTCCGACGGTGTGGGTGTCCTCATGCCTGCCTTTGATGCTGTGGACGGGGCATGACATGGTCCTCAACACCCCGTGCTGTGGCCACTGTGATGGGTGTCCATTGTAGCTTTCCATGAAAGAGAGACTAATTTTATTCGCCCTGCGAGCAAGAGTTTAGTAATGGCTCATCTAGTAACAGTTTGGCTTTAGAATTTTTGACGACTTAAACTCGTAAAACAGAGGCCTTTGAGTACGACTCGCTGTCACTGACTGCTCATAGGGCATGGGAAGGTAAATAACTAAATGAACGCTCGAGGCAGTCGTAAAAAAGTCGAGGGGGTCACAAGTGCTTCGAGGATGCTTAACTTCACCCAAAACTCAACTAAGGCACCTATCATATCCCTCAATTTTTTATCATTGTACTCAAAAAGGCGTTCAAAAATTGGGAACGTTTAAAAAAACTAGGTACATTTAAATTGGTCCCTTTCGCCGCTGCTGGTACGACCATGCGAGTCCAGGTATGAAGCCAAAATTACTTATTCTTCTTTCTTATGTGACAAATATGCTCCATTGTTGCCATAACTTAGGCGTAACTATAAACTCGTGTTCAGCTGTTCCGTGCCCTTCGACCGTTAACAGGTTTATTTCAAGATATCTCAACTATATCGAAGTCCGTCGTAATCTTTCGACTCGCTAGTTTGCATTTCTTCTGAAATGAATAACAGGATCTTATGGCATGACCCTGCAGGAAGCATAGGATAGGCAGTAGGGTTAGGCTAGTTAGGTTTATCCATCCTAGGCTACGAGGACTGGCGACCCCAGGGGGTATTGTTGGGTTGGCTCAACTATAGAAAGGCCTTTAAGACTTCTAGCTTTCGTGCCCACTTTGGCTTGTTTCCATTGTTATACCTTCTTCACTATCTCTTCTTCACCTTTTATTCCTCTTCCTTAACTTGCTGTTCCATGCGCAAGGAATCCGGTGTGGAAACACACCTGTGCATAGATTCGTTTTTACAGTCCATACTAAATAATCCCTTCTTCTTTTCGCTCTCCTTGGATCACATTCCACGTGGATAGGGAGCTTTAAACTAACTAATAATCAATCAATTAATGAGTCATGACATGACCAACATGTACGAAAACTAACCAAGCTTTGAGAAAGCCTAACATAGTCACATTCAATAATAAATGAATTTTTCTCACTATTTGATTTAATTTTTCAGGTAAAAGAACAATTGCAGATAATGGATGGGATGATAAAGCGGTTGGTCACTGGCCTGGAGGAAGAAGGCTTACTGGACTGCGTGAACTTGATCCTGGTGTCGGACCATGGCATGGCTGCCGGCGGGAGCAGCTGGGCCATCAGACTGACGGACTACATCGACGCTGCAGACTTGGCCAGGAACTACACTGGCCCCTTCACTATGATATCTCTGAAAGACAGCAGTCAAGGTTAGCAGTGATTACTCATTGCAGACGGAAAAACTGCGAGTCTTTCGTTATGAGTCTCCTATGGGTTTTCTTGTTGGTTTCCATTCACAATGATATCTCTGAAAGACAGCAGTCAAGGTTAGTGATCACCCATCGCAGATGGAAAAACATACGGGCTGGCGAGTCTTTCGTTATGAGTCTCCTACGGGTTTTCTTGTTGGTTTCCATTCACAATGATATCGTTGAAGACAGTAATGAAGGTTAGTTACGGCTGATGGGAAAACGTGCGGCTTGTTCAGCTCTTCCCTACAAGTCATGTACCGGACTTCTTCGTTGATTTCTATGATTGGAAATTGTGTGACCGAGTCCCAGGATAGAAGGCCATCAGGTATATTTAAGAAGTTAATAATCGTATATTTACACCATCTGCGTGTACTCGCATATTCTTCCCAGATGGGACTTTGTTCATTTACAGCAGCAATTTATTGAAAAAGTTTAGGCTTCCCAAGGTCATCGTTCCTTGGGCAAGAACTGCGTCGGGGTTGGAAAGGCTAGGCACTTCGTTTTGACGGAGTTGGTGCACGGTACAACAACTGAGTTTTTAAACGGCTTATAATGAGTGACGGGAGCACCTAAGGGCTGTGAGAAATGCTTGAGCATCCTGTCCCAAGGGAAGCACTCCACGGCTCTTTGAAAAAATCCACCATCGTGGCCCGGAATAGAACCCGTGAACTCGCTTGACGTGGAGCGCGTTGTCCACTGCCTTACGGGGCCTCTGCGCTACAGCCCATAATGCACCAGACAAAACCCATCTTGCTTATCAAAACACCATTGAGACAACGATATTGTCTCTGTGAGTGCGGCCATGGCCTTCTACTTACAAGCGAATGAATTCCTCATTTAAGCCTCCAGCGCTCCAGAGGACGCAGAGCTGAGGTCCTGTTTCTTGAGGTTGCTGCGAGTTTTTCGTAAGTTTTTCGTAAGAAGCAAAATATGTACAGCTGAAGTGGCAAAATAATTTCGTCGTTAAATAGTTAAATCATTAATTATTTGGCAAGAACTCGCTTTCAATGCACGTTAGTGGCACTCTAAAGTCTACGTAAAAAGTCAAAGGATGAACTTCTTCATCGGTGGGAATAAAAAGGAATGCCGCTGAAAATAAGAAAGAGTCGATCTTCAGAATGGCAAAATGACTGATGATGAACACATCGTATTAGGCATGTTCGTGTCTTTTTTGATAAATTCATGCAGCCCGGAGGTAAATATCGTATGTAACGACTCTGCTCACAAATTTGATTATAATATCAAGGCAAAGTGACAACTGAACGCTTCGTACTTTATTATAAGAGGTACTTTATAAGGCAAAAGAGATGTGACACGAACGGAGAAAAAGTATTGATTATAGCACTCTTTTTCAATATTCAAGTTCGTAATTGAAACCAGTCTCATCGCTATGCTTAGCTGTTAGGAAATAATGCAATAGGAAGTTTCCTACTAGATTCACTGAATATTGTGTACATCTTAAATATATAATTCCCTTGAAACCGACCAATTAACATCGTATAATTTTACAGCCATCCTTTGGCAAAATGATTACGTTTCTATTTCCATCCATTTGCTCAGAAGCAAAAAATGCCACGATGGAGAAACTTGCATGTCAGCGTTCGGACATGCGCATTTACGAGAAGGAAGGACTTCCGAAACGTCTTCACTACAGCAACAATAACCGCATCGAACAGCTCGTGGTCGAACTGGATCCCGGTCGAGTGACCGAGATGGCACCGAGTGACCGCTACAGAAAGGGCAATCACGGCTACGATAATTATTTCACCTCCATGAACGTGAGTATTGATTGTCATAACCGGAGGTAAGAGTCTGGTATAACTTAAAAGAAAGAAAGAAACTTTATTAATACCAACACGGTCGACATACTGTACTTTGTTGGGTTTTTAGTGCCTCATAACTACTAACGGGGGAATGATGTGAGATTTAAGCTTCCGTTTTCAATGGAAGCACTCCGTGGTTCGACGAAAATCCGTTTTATCCCAGCCGGGAATCGAACCTTTACTTCCCAACTGTGAGCGGAACGCGTTCAATGCGCCATGGAGCCCTCAGATTATGCAATCAGAGGGTCTCGAACTCGGGGACTTTTTCACTAACGTCCAAGTATAACGTTGTATTAGTTGTACATTGATCGAGTTTTATCTTAGCACCTTCGTGCCATGCATATTTTTGATAATTACTTCACGCTATTGAATATGAAAGTTGGATTTGATTGCAAAAAAGATAACCAATTTATTCTGGTTAACCCAATTTATCAGTTTGTATTTTTCAGTAGTAAATTCACAATAACAAATAAGCCTTTCTTCGTTAATGACTGTCAGTAGAAATATTATATGGCTTTTATCCAGGCAACGGTACTTCTTCCTTTCGAATGTTCAGTCAATTATATTTTCGCCAATTGATCTGTGAACTTATAGCATTGCTTCATCAAATTTGGATAATTTTTTAATTTAGTTTACGACATATTTCTAGCGAGCGTACAGCATTGGTAGGGAAGTCGACCACTTAAACAGTCGAGACCAGGGAGATACATGAAAATGTCTATGTTTTATTTTTGCTCTTGTAACCTATTCCATCAGTTTTGATATGAGTTGGCTAATGGCATGAATTAAGATGCTGTGCTAGAGAAAGAAAACAGGAAAAAATTGTTTAATCCGAAATCAGTCACGTACAAAGCATGGAATCAGTCTGGTAGAGAGAGGCACCGTGGGTCTGGTCTCCTTACTCGGGAAACTTGAGTTATAACTATTGATTAATTTAATTGTTTACCTTTATGTATAAGTCAATGAACTGCCGCAATATTATGAACGGTTGATAGAACTTCAACTCCATTATCATTTTAGATCGTAGTAAGAACTTACATGGTTAGACTGCTTGTACGGATTTCCCAGTTTAATTTTCAGTGCACAGGTGCGGTCGGTAAAAGATACATGATTATAATTCGGTGATTTTCGCAGGCAATTTTCTTGGCACGAGGGCCAGGGTTCAAGACAGGAGTAGTGATGCGGCCGTTCCAAAACTTCCAGCTGTACAACATGATGTGTCACCTGCTGGGAGTCCCTCCTGAACCCAACAATGGGACGGTGGGGGCCCTCAACGACATTCTCGTTGACCCTGTTCCAATTGAAGACATGCCCAAGGTAATGATCCAGGTTCCACTAAAGACGTCCGCAAGGCAATGATCCAGGTCCCAGTCTAGATATTCCTAGGGTGAAGATTCAGATCCCACTAAAAATATACCCAAAGTCATGATCCAGGTTACAATCAAGATAAACCCAAGGTAAAGATCCAGGTTCCACTAATGACATAAACCACGGTACAGACTTTTTTCCCCTGAAAACGAAGCTGAAATACTGACTCTGATCTATTTACAGACTTACTGAGGTGTTGACAATATCCCACATAAAGAGATTTCTGTATTGGTGACCTTAGTCTATTTGCGGCTTGTCTGAGATTTGGCTAATGTTCCAGTCAAGAGCTTTTCTGCTCTAGTGAACCTCAGCTATTTTTTGAAAGCTTTTAAGAGTTCCTGACCATGGTTTACTTGAAGACTTTCCTAAGGCGTTGACAATGTTCCCTTAGAACGTTTTCCTTAGGTAATGAAAAATGGTCAGTCTGAAGTGATATCTCAGGCAATGACCCTGGTCTAATGGAAAAGCATCTTGATAAGCCATGCTGTTTTTAGACAAACAGTATATCTGACCGATTGTTATTTTGATAATGCAAGATTACAAAATTTTTGTAGATAATGCAAGCCCCAACTAACTAAACTTGAAGAAATAATAGAAATGAGTGCAGTGGCATTTAACTCTAATTAAACACTTTTGAACATGCAAAGGAGCACCACGTTTCCAATTTCTTCTTTAAACGCGTGCATGTTATTATACCTATCTCGCGTCTTTAAAATTAAGCATTCTATTTCCATCAACATTCCGAAAAATACTATTCTGCACGTGACCAATTTCCTGTACGCTTGACCTACCATCTACGTTCACACGTATCACTTGTTTGCGTGTGCAGAATTCACGTGTACAGGCTGATACAAAAGTAATGGCCGATCTAATTGTTGTTTTTGGAAATACTATTTTGGCACAGTATTCTCAGAATATTTTAGACGAATTTTGTCATCCCTGGTAAATAATGTGTATTCTTAAATAATTTTCAACTTATTTCTGACAAAAAACATTCTTGAGCCATTTGAGCACTAGATTGGGAAAAAAGAAAAAAAGCTTTTGCTTTTCTTGCACGAGTTGAAATTTGGGCATATCGTCTCCCAAACTGCTACCAATCTAAACAGAGCATAGCGTGAGGTTAGGGGTGCACACTTGATTGGTCAATACGAAGATGGTTTCAGTAATTCCATAATGGTGATGAGAGCGAGAGCATTGAAGATGAAGAGGGTAGAGGACTGTCATGCAATCTTGACAATGAACAACTGAAAGTAATTGTTGAGCAAAATTCACGTAAAAGTATCAGAGAAGTGTCTCAGACTTTTGGTGTCAGTAGCGCCACAGTCTCACGCCATCTACAAATGACGCCATTTGTAAGTCGCTGCGACCCAACTCTGCTCCACGATAATGCGCGGCCACCTGATGTAAGAAAGATATTGTAGAAACTCACACACTTAAAATTCGAGATTCTACCCTTTTATTAATTTTCTCCTGATCTTAGATCCACTGGCTACCATGTTTTAAGCACTTAAACTCATTTTTGAACGGTTAAACTTCCAAGTTCAAGTCAGAGATGGAGTGAACTTCCAAAGATTTTGTTGCATTACAACCGGGAAGTTTTTGTCAACGAGGAATAAGTAATCTCGCTGATCAACGGCAGAGATGCATAGATGCTCAAAGCACGTATTTCGACTAATTTAAACATTTTACACTTTGTTTCTCCATATTGAACTATGTTTCTGAACTCGGCTATTATATTTGTAACAACCTAGTAGCTTTTTTACAACTTATTTCGCTGCTTATCTGTAGAAGACTAGTTTCTTCAGAGGAATAAAATGTGCTTGCGGAAGAGATAATCCAAGATCCTCACTTATGGTTCCCATGTCTTGCTTCACGGGATACACCAATGACGATATGCGGGGTGGGAACCCACACAAACAGTTTTGAAATTTGTAACTTACATAGGGCTGAGAAAGATCTCCCCGATTTCTGAGGAGAAGCTTCCCGAAATTTGTAACTTGAGGGTGGTTGAAAAGAAGCTTTCCGATTTCAATGCTTAAGAACAATTACAGAACTGTTCTGCTTCTCAGGTAGATCGTCCCTCCGTAGCAGCCTACCCAGTTGAAGAAGAGATACCCAACCGCTTGGCATTGTCGGGTTGTCCTGGCGATCTCAGCACAGCCGAGGTAGGGCAACGATGTCGAGAAAAATGCTTGTTAAGTTTCTAAGTACAGTTCATGCATGTATGCTGTATGTGTTAGACGTGAGCTTTACGAAGACAATGCCTTTGCTGTTGAACAAAGTGGTATGGTGAACTTGTAGTGGGCACTTACGCAGCTACACTGATCACATGGACATCCTGCTAGGTGTGTTAGATGCCCTGGACTACACAGCAGGATAAACATACATACAGTACTGTGTGAGCTGTGTGCAGGACTGGTTGGCTGCCCTGGACTACACAGCAGAAGAACAGAAGACCCTGGAGGCAAAACACACGCCCTTGGGGCTGCCACTCCTGCTGGGGGAGGGCGACAACCTCCTGCTCCTGCACCAGCCTGACCACGTGACTGGTGAGTGAATCTTCTACAGTGTCCGTCTTCGTGAGGGTCGTACTGATTGCATTTTGAACCGATTATAATGTTAATAATACTGAGATAATAATACTTGTTAAACAAGAAATAATGATACTGGATACTAAAATACCAATAATACCAGATACTTCGATGACATTGAAGGTGTTTCACTGTTGGCATTCCCTGAAAAACTAATGAAAGAGTGTGAGGCCGTCTCAAGCCTTAGTTTACAATCTTCAGCGTGCGTCACACACTCGCTGACCCTCGCAGGGTAGCTACCTGCATACGACGGCTGCTCCCTGTAGGAGGTGAGGAAGCCACAGAAGGACGCGAACTTTTGACAGCGCAATACAAATATAAAAATCCGAACGAATTTTATAGATAGCAATTGAATCACTACAACTTACTTTTTGAGAGACAATAATCCGAATTATAAATGTTAGAGAATGATTTCCTGCAGATGTACATGTCCTCCTCTCTACATTTCAAAAGTTCCCGGTTTTCTGTGTCACCCTGTGTTGAGAATGACTCGACCAGAAAAAGGGACCCCCTGTTATTAGCCCCCCCCCTCAGCGATGAAAGATTGATCACTGTGGTCCCAAAACGTTTGTGCGCGCTACGCTATTTTGCAGTCTGAGCACTGACGGAACGTAGGCTCTAGAGCTGCAGAGGCAATCTTGGTGAAGCTACGAACTCCGACTTTTTTCCTTCTGAGGTGGCCCTACTTTTTGAAATAGGAGCTGAAAAAGTTCAGAAATATTTTAAACCTTACATAGCTTTAACTCGATAGAGTAGCTAACTCATCGACCGAAGATTTTTATTGAATACTTGTTGATATTACTGTGTACAGAATAAATTTCATACCCTGATGTTTCTTATATTTGTGTACTGGGACGTGAAAAAATTACACTTGGCCCCACTGTGTTTAGGCTCAAATCTCTGTCAATAGTGTTGAAAATTTTCCAGGTTATTCTGCTTTGCGGAAGACTCCTTTGTGGGTGAGCTTCACTCTCGAGGGGGCGCCAGAGGGCACCCCTGAGAGCGAGTGGGTCAGTGACGTCAGACTGGATGCCGACACCGGCCCCACCTGCGCCCAGTACGACAACCTGGACAATGCAGTTATGGCACCTCTCTTCTATCCAGGTGGGTCATGTTACTTTTAAATGAGAAGTAAAATATTTGTAGATAAAGTGTTGGAAATGATGGTAGAAGACTCTATAAATTGACACATAAATTTACTAATAATTATTCAAAGCGGATGAGATTTTGACTGAAGCAAGCTAATTAAACTAGAAGTCAGTGTATAAACATCATTTTATTTAGATGTACTTTTCGAGAAGTAATGACATGAACATAGGATGTTGGGGTAAATTTTGATGGAAATAACGGAAGTACACCCCCAAATTTCTTATTCCCTTATTAGTACATCTGTGACCCTGAAAAAATACATCAAAATAAGACTGACTCTAGTGTTTCGTTGTACTGCACTCTTAAGATTTATAAAATTTGAACTTATGAAATTCATCAGAATATTAAGGAGTGACGAAAATGTTCATGACGCTTGCAGCAGGGACAACTG
>VOMN01083507.1:0-10353 GCA_014899125.1 Orchestia grillus | reverse complement strand
CTGCCTAAAGATCTGAGAGAGTTCGATGGCTCCCTGGACTTCTTGAAGACGAAGTTGGATAACTTTCTATAAACTATCCCCGGTAGGCCTCCCTGCCAAACAGCTCACCAAACGGCGGAGGGAAGTGACCTCATTCAACAGCTCGCGGAAATGCGGAGGTACACCACGCACATAGAGCGGCCGCACCCCAGTGTGGCCCGGGTGTGAAGTCCCAAACATCTCTACCTCCAAGTAAGTTTAATTCTTTGGGTGTACTCTTGCTATTGATGGAGTAACCTAATTCGTTCTAACTGCGACTGCAGCCGTTATCCCCTATTCCATTTGACTGGTGTTATCTGTTAATGTATTCAAATGACACAATCTGATAGCATAACAGTTGGCCTTCAAAGTTACAGTTTTCATTTTTACAGCAATACCAAGTCCTGTTATAGAAAATAAGATTAACTGCCTGAATAATTTTGCACTTATATTTGGGCCAGACCTTGATAGTCCGTCTTTACTGGACGACAATTTACCTGTGTGAGACCTGTGATCCAATTTTTCACTAGCGGAAAATTGTTTATAGAATATATTGGGCCTGAAAATTATATATATATATTTTTCAAACAAATTTTTGTGTTATAACCTGGAAATACTCACAGTATTTTTCTGATTAGAAATTTCACGGTTAATAGATAATTTAAGTTAGAATTCAATGGGGTATTCGAAAAAAATTATATTGAACGCTAATCAACTATTTAAATAGTTTGTTACTTGAATTCAATTTAATTCTTTTGAAACATTGGCTTGCTTTTGGAAGGAAATGAAGGATATGAACACAACTCAAAAACTTAACACAACTTTTATTTGCCTAGAACCACATGACGTGCGGCATATCACACACTGAGGAGCATTTCTGTGCTATTCCGCTATAATATACGCAAAATGACACAAGCATTCTGTGAATCAATCATTAAATTTGTAAATAAATATGGGAGATATTTCTAAAACATAATATCAGTGTTGGCTTATAATTTTGAAACAAATTTAATATTTGTCCATGTATATGTTAGGAAGTTTTTAAAATGGCAGCTCACAGGGTTCTTTAGTGTGTAGGTGAATATATTAAACGAGCTGGTAAATTTTTTCTTGTTTGTGCAAAAATTCATGTCATGGAGTTCGTACTCACGTAGGTGCTACGTTCACAGTCATGTAGGTTCTGCACTCATGTTGGTGTTACTTTTCATTCTCCACTTAAGTCACACAAAAAGGAAGCTCGCCTCTTGAATGTCCAGTGGCAGGTCAGCCTTGCGTCAAAGTCAAACATGTGGAATATATAGGTATTGTAATATATTGTGTATATATATATGTATATGTATGTAGACAGAGAGAGCGACTATCCATAGTAATAGTAGTCAGTGCCGGGACAAGGGTAATAAGTCGTAGCACAACACTCGCATACGAATGGGCCGACGTAGAAATAGCCGAGGGAGTCAAAGCCGAAGTGGCAATAGTCAAACAGGCAGCCGGGCTGGAACAGAATAGTTTTATCAGTAAATACCACTAGTAAAGAATCTTGAAAAAATTGCGCCCACAAGAAATGCAAAGTGTCAAACTTCGTTTAAATGAGCTATCGCAAAAAAACTGATCATAGTAATTCTTTTGTATTTATATGCTTATGATTTTTTGATATTTTTCAGTTACCTTTTTTTTGGTTGTTATAACCTAATACAGTAATTTCAAGCTATTTTATACGATCACAGAAAATAACCAGTGCTCTGAATGCATACATGAAAGTTGAACTGGAAACTGGAGAGCACAGTGTCTGTAAGAGACAGAATCCAGTTTCAGAATTAACCTCTACATTTTGTATTTAGCTTTCTTGGAATCACATTACGACCATCAATATGAGAAGAATAAGTAAGTAACATAGTTCGATTGTTTGTAGGACGAAAATACAAGGAGAGGGGTGAATTGTACTTAGGGATGTGAATTGTGATGATGAACAGCCTAGGGCTAGTTTTAAATTTTTTAAATTTTTTAAATGTTCTCGCTATATAGTTCATTTTGTCTGGCCAATTTAGTAACTAACAGGCGAAAAGGGAGGCATGGTAGACAGGTAATGCAATGTATATAACGTATTAGAAATTAGCAGAGTGAGCCTCGTGGTATTCAATTATGTGAAAAAAATAAAAATTTCTACGTTCTTAGCAACGTCAATATTTTTTGAAAAAATACTACAACTTGATAATAGATAAAATTATTTTTAACAAAAGACTTGCTCCGCCACTCAAACGTTACCTCTCCATAATCGCCGATGCATTCCCCGATGCAATACGAGTATTGCCGCGCGGATTTTGCCTCTGAAAAATACAAGTTTCTGATTACTTTACGGTACGATTGAATATTTGCACTGAAGACTCGTGCTTGGTTTCCATTATGTACTGGAAGACATTCTCATCAGTTCCTCAATGAGAGGGTTTCCGTTTTTTTGACGAAGGAATCTCAAAGAAGTCACTTAAATTTTGGAATTTTGAACATACTAAAATATTCATATGTTAAAGGATAAAAAGAAAATGGATCCAAAACGAAAATAAATCATAAATTTGAAACTATTGCAAAGAACACTTATCATTTCTCATGAAAAATGTTACAAATATAAAATAAATTCTGATCTCAATGAAGAGTATAAATGATTTTTTTTATTACTAGAATGGCTATGAAGTAGAAAAGAAATATTCATAATATAAGGAAATGCTACGTATTTATTAAAATACTAATCTGACCCTCACCACGCGTCAAAATCTTTGATCACTGTTTTGGTGAGTCATCCGTCCTTGCTAAGTGAGCCTTGCAAAGTTTGTTTTGTAGAATGAGCCGCTTAAATGAACATTTTTAAAAAAATGGACCAACCAAAGGTGAACTCAGCCACCCAAGAAGTTTTTCCAGGCTAAGAATATATATAAAAGTTGAAAGGTAATGCATATATATTTTTTTTAATTACTGGATTCATTCATCGGTTTGTGAATGCACTGTTCAGTGGAGAATCACTTCAAATTTTAAATCAATTTCAGAAATTTTCATTACTTGTGCTGCGGGAGTTCAGGAAAAACTGATCAGCTTTGCCGCTATTACGATGCAGTGGTTATAGACTAGTATAGAGGATTATAAACTTTGGTTCAAACAGTTGTTCTGTGCAATATGAAGCAGGTGGGTCACCTGCTTCATATCGTAGAAGTTATAATTAGAAATTGTAGTAAAATGCAAATATCATCAGTTTTAACTTTTTTTGGAAGAAAAAAGTTGAATGTTAAAATCTGAATATGATGTAATTCTTCAAGAGTCAGCAGGCTCAAAATCAAAGCACGCTCACCTCGCTGGCCTCCAGCTTTAGCCTCCAGTTCTGCGCCGGCCCCCTCCGCCTGGCATGTGAAAATAGATTTAATGGTGAGATATTTATTGGGAACAATGTATTGAAAAAGCACAAGCTTACCAATTAATTTTCAATAAATGACTATACATTGGCAAATAAAGTGAGCTTATAGATTATTCTGTAATAAAAGAGCAAGCTTTTGAATGGTATGTGTCGACACACCTTCGTGTCTCACCAAGTGTGCTACAAAAAGTAAACCATAGTTTGATTTGATATTACTCGAAATCTATCATTCGTATTTCAGGTTTTTAAAAATCAAATTTGAGAACAACCTTTTTCTACCAATGTTGAAATGTTCATTTAATTTTCTTCTATGTTATCAATTCACTGATGTTTTCAGCGGAGACTATGTATGTAACATATGTTCAAGCAAGGGTGTTGAAATTTCTTGAAATTAGAGGTAACAAAACATTGTTAAGTGACTACAAAACAGGTAAATTTATCAACTAAGCGTAACCTTACATCGAGAATGAGAGAACTAAAAAGCTTCTCCTGATGTAAGAAATTATTTTTAAAAGCCATCTAGTCCTATAATAATCTACACCATGCCTAAAAAGTTTTATTCTCGTTTCATCACTCAATCGTGATCCTTTCCAAAACCCAACTTCTTTATTCAAGGGAGTTTTAAGGAAATTATCGAGTACAAATATAACGCAGCTAACGAAGAACCGTTTATTGAGGTCAATGACGACAGAGTCCATTGATATTTTTCGAGTACTCACGGTAGAAACCCGCCTTTACAACATCTTAGCAATGTCAGCGACCCAAATTCTTTGGTCCATATCGATTTCAACAAACAGTTTATGTACTGTCCTCGGTGACAGTTTCTTTTGCCTCCTCCATTAAGGTCAAGTTTCCACTGCCGCAAATTGCCTAAACGTCTTTCTAAGGTTGAACTGCGGCTCGTGGGAGGCGGGATCGCTCAGAAATATTACCTTATCAGTAATAGAGTCAGTAATCTTCTGTCTCCGCAGATGGGTTATTACTCACCGTTTTAAAATCATCATCACTCATTCCTACAGCCTCAAAATCACTTACCTCTCTAGCCTTTTTAACCATTTCAGCCTTTTCAGCCATTTTAACCCTCTCAGCCATTTCAGCCTTTTCAGCCATTTTAACCCTCTGAGCCATCTTAGATGCTTTGCCAGGCTTTCGGGCATTGCAAGCCATGACGCCCAGCAGCAGCAGACAGACCAGCGATATCTTCATGGTTGCGTTGTCGACTTTACCTGCAGTGTAAAAATAGTTGGGATGAAATTAATCCTGGTGTTGAAGCGATATTTGTAACAAAATTGATTAGAGATCAATGTGCGAACTACTTTTTCACAAGTAGATTTTTTTTCTTCGGTTAGCTTTTGCATCGAGTGCGACAACACCGTTCCTTGCAAACAAATCTGCACTGTGCCCTGCCTGTACAGTGGAATGTCTTCAGTTTTGAAATTAATCCAATTTTTTGGGAGAAACTCTGTAATTTTTCTTTCTATTTCTGTAGGCTCACGCTAAAATATCTTCACTCAAAATCTCTTTAATTTTTTCATATCATTTTAGGAAATCGTCTTACTATTCGATCATGTGAATTTGACTTCTTACTTAATGATGTAATTAATTTGAATTTTCCTGATTACAGTTATTTTCGTGAAGCTTCCCTTATGAACTTGTCTTAGTTATTTGTACTCCTCTCGTGAAATGTACCCAGTAAAACTTCTTTGATAAAATTGTCGTAATTAAATTTCCATTATGGAACATTCTCTCTCAGAGTTCTCCCGCTGAAATGCAATTCGTAAAAGAAATTCATTCATGAAATTTCAATCTTAATTTCATGTTCATCTAACGAATGATAAATTAATCATTCTTCGTTCATGCAAAACACGTTGTAGCTGATTCAGTTTTCGTGTTAATTCCTCTTGCAAGCATGATAATCTTATGATCCACTCTCACGAAAATGTATACATGAACAAACATTTGGGCATGTGCTTGTACACATCCAGATACGTATACGAGCACATACTACAGCCACAAACTTCATATGCATCAACTTATAAGAATCTTCAATCAAGCTCTCAGCGAGAATTTTATACCCCAAGCTAAAGCATATAAGATACGAGGTAGCTCTTCTCTGTTGCCTCGCTGGTCGCAGTCAACGAGTCTGTTCATGACCGATATGGCGACTGGACACAACTAACGTGATGGGTCCCTCAAGGAAATGTCTTCGGTCCACTCCTCCTCAGTATCTACATCAATGATTTGACATTGGAATCATGAGTAAAATCAACAAGTTCACTGACGTAATTGCAAAACTGCGCCTCAAACTTTTTAAAGGGCTTGAAAGCATAACCAGCTTCACAAACCTCAACCGACTTTGCGGAGGAACAGGAATCACGCAAAGGAACCTCAGTCTAATGTTCCAAGGAGCACATTTGACCTTATAACTAGCATTTCCGATTCACAATGGGTGATAATGTTATGGAAAAGTGTAAAGTAAAGATCTTGATACTTTAATTACCAAAGATTTCAATCTTGACAGGTAGAACAGGTGTTCAGAATGGGAGCCGAATTGTCTGTTTCATCAGAAGAAACTCTCGACGTAACTCTCCAGACTTAACGCTAACTCCCTACAGAGCATTGTAAACAGTATTTTCACCATTTAATTGGTCATTAAGTGTTCATTTCTTATCGGATGATTTGTTTCATAAGCTCATTACAGACAACATGAACATAATTATAAGTTAATATACCATATTTAATTGTACGATATTGTAAGTACGTTGTGCTCACAGTGAGTTATAATGTTTTTTACGATACCCTGAGTAAAACGTTAGTCCGATTCCATTCATCCAGAAGAAGCATTACCACTCTGGCCTCCTACCACGCCACGAGACAAAAAATGAGAAATATTCTGCTCGAGACAATAAAAATGATTCCTGAACTCCGTAACCTCGGCTACCAATAGCACGTTTAACAGATGAAAATCACTTCGCTTGAACAAAGAAGACTGCGAGGTAAACAAATTGAGCTTTAGAAATATTTTAATGACGCCCATGGTGATAGCCAAGATGGTTCTTAGAAGTAGACAAGAAAGTGAACAGAAAACATGGAAATACAGTTATTTGAGACAGTTTTAGAAAATTCTAGCGCCTGAAATTTTCTGGCTTAAAAGAGTCAGAGCCTGGGATGAACTGCCGGAAAATACGGTATCTCCCAGCTCAGGAAACACATTCAAAATATTTCGAAATTCAAATTTACAGAGGGTTGTTTCGAGATCTCCAAGATCTTTCCTGCATAGGAAAGTTGCGCAGCCTATGTGGCAGGATAGTTGGAAAAAAGTGTGAACAGACTTGTCCTATGACGATGAGAAGCCTCTATAGTGCGCACTGAAGTGAGTGACTTCTTTCAAGAAGTATTACATAATAAAACTTGTCACATAATTATTTTATATTTCTTAGTTGTGGAGCTGGATTTCAGGAAAAATTAGAGGAAAAAGTTACCACAATTTTAATTTCTTCAAGCTCCCCGTCTAATTTTTTAGCCGCCTTATTCAATAATCAACAACCCGGTGTCGAGATCTGTTCTCGGGCTGCCATAATTATGAATTACTATAGATGTTTATGGATGATCCAACATTAAAGTTGGGATGTGTGCTGTCCCTTGTATCTTTAAATGGAAACTTAGATCGGAACATACTAAGTTTTAGCCTTCAATTTTGCTGTGAATTTCAGAGTGAATAGTGAACCACGATTACTTAATTACATCTTTGAGCGATATAATATAATCTAACACTATTTACTCAATTTGATTTACTGCCATTTTTGACAGCTCGAATTTACTAGTCAAAGATTAATTCTAATCAACAGTAACTTTTATGATTCATCATTTATTTTAATGGAAATATCTGCAATAACGCAAGGTGGTGATGTTTTATGAAAGAAAAAGAAGCGGTGGAATCATCTCTTTGGAAAATCGAAAAAAATATAAGCATACAGTATGCTGTAGTCNCAACAGAACATCAGATGATTCATCATTATTTTTTTGGAAATATTTGCAATAACGTGAGGAGCCAATGTTTTATGAAAGAAAAATAAGCGGTGGAAAAATCTCTTTGATAAATCGAAAAAATGTAAGCATACAGTATGCTTGTAGTCTCAAACCCTATTAATTAGCTTTGTTGTAGCGTTACTCGATGAAGCACTCAAGAACACCTCACCCGAATATCATAAAACANAATTAAAATAAAACTTACACACAACGTTGGCACTAATCACATACGTAATCAGTAAAATTTTTGAACTGATCTGCACAGTGGAAATAAACTGGAGCCCGTTTTGTTACTTGCACAGCGAATCGAGTGCGCCAAATTATTAAAGAAGTTTTATAACACTAACAAAATTTAGCAAACAAAAAGTGTACTAATGCTACTTAAGAATGTTCATGCAATAAAGAAGATAATAAGATGATCAAAGCAGTAAAGAAGATAATGCGATGATTATATAAATAATAAAAATACAAACACAGATACAGTTATAAAACTTTGACTGCGATTCTCCACGTAGGTAAAATTTCATGTCGACAAATGTTTCCATCGCAAATTTATAAATGAATCATTTTATATCCAAAAATTTAGTTTTCCTGTTAATTTTCCTTCTAATCTAAACTAGAATATTCGAGTAATAGTTGCAACTTATGTGAAAACTTATAAATTTACATTCATGTATGTTACTGCTTGGTTACGTTAGGTTGGGTTAGATGGTGGTGTGTACCATATATGGGGCACGCCACTGTCAAAATGCTATACAAATTATAGGAAATGACCTTTCCCTCTTCGAAAATGACTTTGATAAGTCGACGATCCTTTGAATTTGTCAATTTTCGGATGTCATCTGCAGTAATAGTGCGAGGTATTTCAAGAAGTACTTCCCACAACTCATCCTTATTCTTGAATTGGCGTCCGTTAGCGTAAAGTCTTTGGTTCATGATACTCCACAGGTTCTCAAACGGATTTAAATCTGGAGAATTCGCTGGTCTTTCCACTTTTCAAAGTCCATTGAAACCTAATTGTTGAAGATACTCGGGGGTCTTACGTGTAGCATGTGAGGGAGCATTATCTTGCAGAAACACAATGGTCCTTTGCCTTCTCAACCACGTAGCTCTTTGCCTTCTCAACCACGGTTCAAGACACTTCTTCAAAAACGCTATTTAAGCATCAGCAGTTATTTTGACGCCATTTCGTACTCTCCTTGGGTTGACTAATGTTCCTTCAATAGTACCAGCCCAGATCATTATGCCTATAACACCTTGTTGGCGTCTCAAACGCTGATGACGATTCTGTCCGGTCATTACCCAACCTTTGCACCAGCCATCTTGGCTAGCAAGTGTTACCCGATTTTCGTCTGTTTAAAAAACTTTACAAAAGTCAACCTTCAGATTATCCTTAGCCCATTTCCCTTCACGGACTTGCTATGCTCCTCAGATACCTACACTGAGTACTTTTAGTCACATTGGATTCTCCAATGGGACTAAAAAATTATTGACTTGTAATTCCAGAGTTCTTTTTAGCCTCTAATTCACTTCTCAACATGAAACGTCATAAAATAACCCTAGACTTGCCTTCATCTGCCCTTTGGCGCACTTTTATTGGGTCAGCCTATTTACATCGCACAGATCAGGATGAAATTTCCCGGGTTACGCATGTCGGTATTGGTGACATTGCGTAAAAATGTTATTGAATCGATTGAACGGTTTTAGAAATCTTTAAAAAATGGCTACCTCGATAATAATTTAGTACGCAGTGTATACATGCAAGAGCAAATGGGTGGATTCAAGCATACACGAATGACTTACATATACGAATGACTTACCCAAACGAATACTTAACTGCACACTGCACGACCGCAACTCTCACACTGTCGAATGCCTTCTTCTCTCTTTTATTATCGAGAATATCGCTCATGTGGGCGGCCGGTCCGGTTGTTCCGTGACATTCGTCTTGATAAATGTTGATGGCTTGGGTCGTCGGAGGAAAGGATTGATTGTTCGGAAGTTAATTTAATGGACAGCTGCTGATTACACAATTTTCAGTTAAAATCATCAATGCTCAAACGGCTGCGCAGTGAATTAACAAGGAAAAATGCATGTTCTTTACAACGAAACAATCAGATTTCGAGGAGATCAGATAGTTTGTATTCATTCAAAACGTCGGTTTTTAAAATCAGGGAAAGCATTTGATTGATGTTCATTGGGCTTGCTGTAACGAGAACGAAAAGTTATCTCTGGAATTTTATTCTCCCAATGAGAAAATATATCCACAGTTGTATCCGGGAAATGTACTCCAAGTTTAAACCATTCCTCATGTTGGTTTTTCAAACGAAAAGTTAAAAACGATTCATTACCACTAACGATACTTCAGTTCCAAATGACAAACATAGATTTCTTAATACTATTCAAAGGAAATTTTTTTATCCAAATACTTGTCGGCTAAAACAAATTCTATAGCTTCTAGCACATTCTTTGGAATCGGTTTTAAAAGTATACAAATGTACGGACATTTATTATCTCATTAATAAGAAGGCAAGAAATGATGAATCAATAGGCACATGCAGAGCGTTTGGGTCTGTACCCATACACAGGTAAAAAAAATCCGGACTGAGAGAAGTGTCCTGTAAAAAATTGAAATTTTTGACCCAGTATAATTTAAAATGCAAAAGAAGACGTATTAACATTAAGCATTGCCATTATTTAAGAACAGCTAGTGGATAAGAATTTGATTGATTGTTAGGAGACGGTTCTTCTTTAAAAAAATAGTGATTCTAAAATTCCCTGGTCTACGACTTTGAATGCACATCTAAGTGAACATTTACTGTTTTCTGGTAATCATATCACAAAGATTCTGCTTGGTCCCGCTTTGCTGAATGTGGTGGATTGGTTAAACGAGAACCAGTTCTAATGCT
>VOMN01083495.1:0-15477 GCA_014899125.1 Orchestia grillus | reverse complement strand
TTGTATGTGACTGAGTTTGGAATAAACTATTTTTCTTTTTTTTTCTTTTTCTTTTATTCAGTATTTTCCGAAACATCTGAACGGCTTCAGAAACCTGTAAGACGCTCTTCTCACAGTCAGCCAATATCTGAAGACAGTGTCGGAAAATATCCAAATATGAGCATCAAATAATAACTTTGCTTTTTATTTTAGAGTCATGTCAGAATTCAATGGATAAGAGTATAGAACCGAGTTAGCTTTCGATATTCATATTTGAGTGTCAGCCTCCTGTCATCAGACATTGACTGATCATGTGAAGGGCCTTTGAAATCAATGATTAGCGAGCTAAAACTGTCTTGTTAAGACATCTCTAGCTGTGACTATATAAATTACCAATTTGCTGGTAAATATGATATCATTTAAAATTACCCAGTGAAACTAGAGAAATTGATTAAATTAACATTGATAATTTCTTCACTCCTGACAAAGGTGTGGTGGTCCCCACACCTTTAACAGGTTTGTGCCATTCATCTTCTGTTCTTCACCAAAGTTTCAGGTATGCTTTGCGGTAGACACAAGATGAAGCACTTTGATGTTCAATAAGCAGTGTCCGATTGTTCTTCTACAGCCGCTCGAAACAGTTCAATTCACTGAGTTCTCTATCACCTACGAAGGTTTCTGGCAGCTACTTATGTACATATTCCTGGTGCAACGGTTTCCGTTGCACCTACGTTATATGAAATGGTATAATAAATTGGCTAAGCGCTCGTTTAGATAAAAATGTATGAAACATTTCTAGCACAGAAGTGATATAGAAATACTCTCCCTTGATCCAAAATGAAATAACTTGTCATAGAGCTCAATTGGCTTACGCTTGCGTTCTTGGCTCCAGTATAATACCTCTAATCTTTCATCATGTCTCTCATTTTGATCAAAAGCAAAGAAGCCCAGCACGAGTATTTCAGTTACAGAGCTTTTTAGTTTACAGCACTTGAGGCAGGAATCACTACTGATCAAGTAAGTTAATGTAGAAACTTAATGATACGCTGAAATTTTCGACTTTCTGTGGGTATTTCGAGTTGTGGAAGTAATTCACCATTAGGTCTTATAACTCTTGCAATTACGATTTGAAAGTGGTTCGTTGGAACATTGTATATCAGCGCTTGAGTAATTATTATCTATTCTTTTTAGTTTCATCATTCCTCATAGTCATTTAGTCAAACCTCTCCAGAAAAGAAGTCTTTTCCCGGACATATGCATATACATAGCCCAGAAAAGTCTTATATTCGTGTCGGCAGAAAACAAATTTTCTTTTGTACATAAGTGAAAAGGGCTCACATAAGATCAGTATTTATAAAAGTCACGCGTAATATTAAGTTATAGTTTCACGAAGGTTATTTAAACAACATCGCATCTGATGTTGTCGTTGTGATGGGATTATTCTTGCTAAAACATTATAACACTTTTTTCGGACTATACTTGGCTTTAAAGTTTTCGTGAAAAAAGTTCTGCGTGGTTTTCCTATCACTCTCATGACAATGGTTGTTCTATTTGTGTCATAGATAAGGTCATAGATAGATTTGTGTCTTAGGGAACAAGCTAGAAGTTTTACTTTCTTTTTCACCTGTCCAACATTCAGATCAGCTTAAGAAATTTGTCAGTGTTATTTAATTTTACGCCCATCAATTATTTCTTGATTCTTTAGGTCATATACTCTGGACTATTTCCTGTACACTCTTATGCACCTGCATTTTCCATGTACAGTGGTTTGAAAGTTCCATAAATCCACGTGAGAATTATTCAACCAGTTTTGACTTCATAATGGCTGATGGCTCATGAAACCAAGATGTCAAAGCACCGAGCCCTTTTCTTTTACGGTTTCTAGAATTTACATTCTTACGTTACGACTCTTATCATCCATCCCCCATATCGTGTAACTGAAGCAGAGTTTCGTAAAAGCGCTAAAACCTCATAAAACCTTTCTTTTCTCCCACGTAGAATATTGTAAAGACCACGCTACAGCGGCGCCGAATATAGTACAGGGAGCCAAAAAGGCCGTGCGCCTAAAACCAGGTCTTTTCGCCAGCGCAAATTCCGCAGCTTTTGGGAAGCCAGTCGCTCTCACCGTCATCTTTGGCCTGTAATCTCACGTGTGATGAATGCTCCCGCGGCGAGAGCTGTACGTTCTCACCGAAAATACCCGCGAAAATAGGGGCAGGTCCCCCATTGATTGTGCACCAAATTGGGACGTGTTTGCGTACTTATTTACCTCTGGGTTTTATCGATCTTACTTCGTATCATGTATTTACCTCGTAGTTTTATCGATCTTACTTCATATCATATATTTACCTCGTGGTTTTATCGATCTTACTTCGTATCATGTACTTACCTCGTGGTTTTATCAATCTTACTTCGTATCATACCTGCCTCGTGGTTTTATAGATTTTAATCTGTTCGCATGCTTTCCTTGTGGTGATACCGGTTTTATCTGTTTTATATCGTGTCAAATATGTGCATACCTCGTGGTCTTATCGTTTTCACCTCGTATCTTATATTTACCTGATACTTCTGTCGATTTCAGCTCGTCTCGTATACATACTTGGTGGTTTATAGATTTAAGCCGCATGATATCATGTGTGGTTTATAGATTTAGTTGTTTATGGATTTAAGCCGCATGATATCATGTGTGGCTTATAGATTTAGTGGTTTATAGATTTAAGTTGCATTATATCACGTTTGCCTCGTGGCTGCATCGATCTCTTGTACTCATATTAGTTAAGCCCTAAAGTGAGTCTTGAATTCTCGAAGGTTCACGAGTATACGTCTCGCTTGATGTTGCCGTTTTGACTGAAATTTTTCCAAAATTTTACCACGATTTTTACAGTGCATGTTTTACCTTGAACTGCCCATTTAAAATTCAATTACTCTGATTTTTTTACCAAGGAGGGACTTCAAGTAGAAGATGTAGCGTTGAACAAAATTCAAAATTTCCGACAACGCATTCAAATTAAACGCTTGAACAGAATTACGTTTTTTTACCTGCATTTATCAGCTCGGGTTTCTCGTTTTACTTACAAATTTCCAATCAATATCCACATTGATGTTTTTTATATCAAACAGTGCCACATACGCACTGCGTTTATATCTCTTGGCCCACTAATTGAAAAAACATCTTTTTTACATCGTTTGCCAAAACTTTTCCCCGAGAACCCTCTCACATCACCTTTGTTCGTAAAAGAGCCGTCCGATATTTCATCGTTTCAAACATACTCTGCCAACTGGTCTGCGATCGATCGTCTCTCGCTAATAGCTTTAGCTGAGCGGATTCCACGTCGTAAAATGTGCCGTATACAAAAATAGGAATGTTTGAAACGCAAACTTGGAAACTCGTAAATTTGTGCTTGCTGTCGCGATTTTGAATTTTAAACATTTTTAACCCAAATCAGATCCTGCATAAAACAAGTGCCATACCCATCGAAAACTGTGCTATCTGGAAAACGCATTGTACCAATGAATTTGTATGATTGTAAGAATCGCAGGTAAGCGAGAGAGGGAAATTTTTGTCTCACAACTGTCCAACAGTATCCTAATACACTGTAGCAATTTGAATTGAGTGCTTAGGAAAAAAATGTGATTGGATCTTTAAAAACTGCTCTTTTAGGGCCTGAGACCTATGATGACAAATATCTCAATTACATCTAAAGTAAAAAGCTTAAATAGTTTTGTTAGAGCAATGAATTCTCATAAAATAACTATTCAGGGCACGCTTAAGTTTGAATTATGCGTAACTATTATTATGAGAAATATGAGCGAAGAAAAGGGAATTTACTGTGTAAGTTAGGAGCATTTAACTCAGTATAAATTTATGTTCCCAGTATTGGATGTTGAACCCTAGAATCCTCTTATATTCATTTGTTAATTAAGATCGTCTCTTAGTGACGTGCAAAATGCCTCAACTCAAAACACAAACCCTACAACTTTTAAAATCACTTTGTATTTCTATCATACTCTAGTATTATCAACTTAGCCGTAGCTGTAACTCATGGTACATAAAGGTAAAAGAAAATGATAACGTTCTACGTGCATCGAAGATCATCTTACGTATTTCTAGGAAATCTTCCAAAGTGTAGCTACCGCGAATGAGATGTACTGTATACATCCCCCATAAGTCCAACCTGATCAATGAACAACAAACTTTCATGATGAAAGGAGTGTCGCATTTAAGGCTGCATCTCCAGTAATCCTTCTCCAATATGCTACACAAAAGTCAATCGCTTTACCCATTGCGTCTCTTCGAGTGTTTTCCAGAAATTCTGGACTCGGCAGTGCAGGATGTCCAGAAGTTCGAACAATTTACGATCCAAACTGAGCCTCTCTTGGAGTCGCTTGGTTCGATGGAAGAGACGGACTCTAAATTGCAAGACCGGCGGAGAAAAGTCGTTAGAAGAGAAACTTCGACTTCTTTCGCAAGTGCATTTTCTGCCTTTCAGATAGAAGTGGTGAGAATAGCTCCCACCCATTGGATATGGTCGGAAAGTTCGTAAGTGTTCTACTTGTTGATCGACGATTACTGACTCGTAATGGCCACTAAATCACCAACCTGTGACAATGCAGAAATATCTTCCGTAATATTGACTTCTTTCTTTGACGTTGCAATTTTTCTCGAGGTAAAATGAGCTGACCGTAGGTCACATCGCAGGAAGTAATTTAAGGCTGCTTTCCGAGTTCCGATCATTTAAACTGGTGATTTATTTATAAGGGACGAGCTTCCAGTCTTTACGATCTTGCTGAGATTCGCAAAGTAATTCTACGTTAATCCTCACGCTCAAGAACCGTGCAAAATTAAAGCAGGCGAGTTTATTAAGTCAAAATCACAAAAATAATGGGATATGGCCTCATACATTTTTGAAAAGTTTCAGAGGTAGATCTAAATGTTGTGATCTTACTGCATAAATAATCTTAAGGCTAGCAGAATATTTACAATTTATTTCTGTGAAAAGTTTAATGGAAGTGCCTAATCATCAACTCACTTGAAAATTCAGTTGTACTGATGACTATCTACTTTAGTTTCCAAGAATTTTCGTCTGTGGATGTATGAACAGAGATCGCAAAAATGCATACGCTCGTACGCACGCACGCATGAATTAGTACGAAATTAGAGCAAACGTACCAGAAGTAGTAGCACATAGTATAGATTGCAGTACTTAGCGACTCAGACTGTATCGCACCGGAAGAGAAGGGGTTATTGAGTATGGAATTTAGGAATCTACACAGTATCCCTTGTGAGCCAACACAGTATCTTCTGTGCATGGTGACAGCAAGTTAAAAACAAAGAGAATGAAAAGGCAAAGAAGAGATAGCGAAGAAAAAGTGAAAATTGAAAGAAAATAAAGCGTACACTATAGACAGTTATACTGAAGGCCTATCTATATGTAGCTCAGGGATCCCGCTTACGTTCTAGAATGTTGCAAATTAAGTGCGCACAATACCCAGATTTTAATACGATAATGAATTTATCGAATTCAGTTATGAATTTGGAAAAAGTATTCCTACAGAATGATGGTCATAACGGAACGATGGCACATATATTTCGATTACGCAGCGTATTTTGGTTCTTAATTTTTTCTTATATGAATGGATAATATTTACTGTTCCATCATTCACATATAACACATATCGAACGAAGTTACAGGTCAAATATATTGCCATGATTTCCATATTACAATTATTCGATTTCTGAAAAACCTTACTGGTTTCTGAAAAACTTTAGATAAACAAAGTTAACTGCAAGCGTTTCGAAATAATAACATTCAATCATCAGCGTTGAAACGATGAGGAAAGTCAAGATGAAAAACTGTGGAATACAAGAGTACCAAGGTAATAAGCATGAGTAATCCAAGGATTACAACAAACAACCACTAAAATGCTAAGTTTACAAATTTGGAGCATTAAGAAATTCCGTAAGCCTTTGATCGTTATTCAGCTCTGGTTTGTTGGTAAAAATAACCAGAAATTTTAATGTAAGAAGGTCCAAATCATTTTGAGCTTTGAATATAGTCGGAAACTTAAATATTTTAGAGAAGTGATTAAACATGTCAAAATGGTCTCTGATTGCCCATTGTGCTAGTGATGAAGATAACGCCCTGTTCTACGAGATATTCCCATACCTGAATGTCGGCTACGGGGCATGAACTGCTGTAGGAGGTGCTCTTCGCAAACGATTTGCTGGCAGTAATCACAAATGTAAGAATACACGCAACAACTGTGCAAGCTATTATCTAAATTTTCGTTTCGATTAAAGAAAGTTTTAATTTTAAAATTGTTCCTGTAAGAACAGGCACATCAATGGAAGTAAAATACACTAAATATAAATTTTACTAAAGTAAAATACAAATATAGTGTTGGAATAATGTTGTCCCTACGAAAATCTGACGCCTTGTGACCGCCAGGGTTACATGAGGGAGAGAAAATTTCTTATTTAAAGAGGTTTTTAAGATCTGTTTAATCATAAAACGGGGATATTTATTAATTGAAACATATTTTTTTATTGCCTTGTCGAAAAAAATTCATAGCTGCTTGATAAGCGGTATGCTCGGCTTAATTGAGAATTAAACTTACCTTATGTATGTGCAACTGAAAAAACTAGTTCAAAGCCCTGTAAAAGACGAAGCTGGTCAATTTTTTCACCACATGAACCACAAAAATTCAAATATCACATTCACTTTGGAAAAAGAGTCAAATTGGGAAATTGCGTGTTTTCATGTTTTAGTTAAGAGATCATAATGGCAAATTTGTTGTTTCAATTTGCATGAAGATTGCTTTCGCAGGACTTGGCGTTATTTTTTTCAGTTAGATTTACGAAAGATATATAAAATAATCGGTTACTGCTTCGTCTTTTTATCGCTGCATCGAACTTACCGCTTATCAAACATATACGAAATTTTCACTAAAAATTTAATTTTTTATAGTTTTTACAAGTATTATTAAATACTCCTGTTTTATGATTGAACTGGAAGTCAAAACTGTTTAAGTAAGAAATTCTGTCTGCTCCTTCTGTCATCCTCGCCGTCCCAAAGTAACAGGTACTCGTAGGCTTGGCCTTCCTGGGCTGTTTGAATAGCGAGATGGGAAAAGAAATTTGAGAATTAGTCCAACAGTATTTTATTTCCGTTGAAGTGAAGGTGTTTTACAGAAACATCTTTGAAATAAGATCTTCCTTTAGTTGAAGAGAAAATTTAGATGAAAGCCTCACCAGTTTTTGCGTGTATTCCTTTATTTCTGAGAGATGCCAGCCATCGTACTTGGAGAGCGCCAACCTACAGCGACTCATACTCTGCAGTCAACATTCAGGTATATTTCGTACAGTAGAGCCGGGCTTCAATATTTCTCTACTCCTTCTCAACATAGTCGGCAATCGAAGACCGTTGTTATACGTTAAATCGCCCTTTTGAACCGTAATTTTTCGACTGTTTGCAAAGCTCTAAAGGAAGTAGACCTCCGTATCTTAGGATCTTTTTTTCCATTTTCGCCCCCAAATCAGAACTGCATAACGACCAGAGTTCTGTGAAGTTACTATCGCCCGAACTTTTTAAGCCTATCATTTAGCGCTAGGGGGTTTTGATACTTCGAACAGTTTTTCCTACTCATATCTCCTTATTTCATTGCTCTTGTTATCCCCGTTATGTATCTTTAATTTATTTTATTGTTTCAGCACTGATGACGGAATAAAACTAATACAAAACGCCTGTAAATTAAAACGTTTATCTTAACGATGGTTCTTCTTTTCCTACATCTAACACATTCACAGATAAAACATTGGCCGTCTCTGCCATCGAAGCACTTAGCTCCAAATTAGGAGTCGCAGTTCCTTCTATGATCCTTTTTCCAGTAATGAAGGCCCGGGAGGATGAGTCCTCTGTAAAGTAGAAGAACGTAAAGATTCTCGTTGTAAGTTAGGATCATATCTTTCCGAAATTTACAGGCCTCAGGGTCAGATATGGAGGCTCTATGTCCAAGCCACGATGAGAGGTTTGGGTGTCGAAGCAGGCGAGCTGCATGTACAGTTGGACGACTCCTTTATTGTGTGCATGTAAGTTGCGTAGATGAGTGCTTTTTGTGTATATGCAAAATCGCGTAGATGTGTGTTTTTGTGTGCATGTACGTCGCAGAGATGTTTGTTTTTTGTGTACACGTTCGTCACATAGATGTGTGTTTTATTGTGTAGGTGTACGTCGGGTAGATGCATGTTTTTAGGTATATTTACATCGCGTAGATGTATATTTTTGTGTTTATGTGTATCGCATAGATGTATATTTTTTATTCACATGCACGTCACGTAGATGTGTTTTCTCCATTGGCACGTACAAAATTTTATTCGTATATCAACACGTAGATATAGGCGGTATATGAATTATTTAACCATCGTTCCAACTCTGACACCTTGCGCACATTACTGAAGGCGCCCATGCATAACAGTGCGAATCTCTTTCTCCGGAAATACTTACTACATTCTATTTGTCTCTGTTTCTTCACTTTCTAATATAGAATTTTGACTGCGGTGGGAATAGATTAATATAGAATAAGAAATGATAATGGGAACGAGTCGACTGGTTTATTCATGAGTTTTACCCCAAGTCCTATGATGATTCTACAACACAGGCTCGGTCTGACTATTTGTTGTTCTAGATCAAAGCCTAGGCACAGATTGCAACGGTTTCTGCTGGCGGTCGTGCGGTAAAAGGTGGCAATTTCGCCGTAACAAATTGAACTTAGCGTGAAAAATTATCCCGCCATAAAGTAACCTACTTTATTTGGCGTTTGCGTGTCTGAATGAAAATAAACATGAATGAGTAAACTGTAATAGGTGATTGAAGCATCACATTTGTTGCCAGATGTTAATGTGGTGGGTTGTGTAAATAGTTACTTCTATAATGTCCTCTACTTCGTTTTTCACTTGAAGAAGCATTTACTGATTGCTTGGTTTGTGTGCTGAATTCTTATGATTCTTATGGATTTATGAGTTCAATTATTGAAGTATTAGGTAGTGACAAATGGAACTTCAACGCAGGTATATGATGCTGCAACTGGACCCAGTTTTCAATATCGAAATAAGTTTACCAAAGTTTATTCAAGTTTCTTTAGTTTTGCGTGCATTGAGCAATTCTGAAACTTCGCTCAGAGTTTGCATTCGAGCTTCTTGAGTAATGAGACTGCTTTCCGAACCACATTATGTAATTTGGGTGCCACTTCCAATTGCAAATCACAATTCACATCTGAAGCCATCCATTATTATGAAGTAACATTTTTTTCTCTCAAAAAAGACTGAATCATTTCATTTTAATACGAAATTATATTTTTCTTCGGGGCATGTTTTGAATTTTCTTACAAATATGAGATCCGTGATAGGGCACGAAGTCAAAATATTCTCCATCGGGCTTGGGCAGCTCCCACAAAAAAAAATCAAACGGACAGTTACACGCCGTACAGTTTCGAAGAACGGATGTCGGGGAATCATTATGATGAAAACTTTATTTCAAAGTCTTCTGAACTTTACAAATCTAACCGAGCCTCCGAGCTCTTTCTCAGCGCTCATTTTCAAGACGTACAATTATGGAACTGGACGACTAAGCTGCAATTAGTGTATTTATCACACAGGAAATTTGTTTTACACAGTGTATTTTTAAGGTATGTAACCGGGGTTATGGGCATCATTAGTGGCAGAGGGACAGGATAACCGGTTGGCAGACGTCGGGGATGCATGGCGACGGCACGATTGAAGGGGTTATATTTCGATAGAGGGTGTAAGCGCGAAAAGTGCAATGTTTTACGTTTTCCTACGGATCTCTGGTAGGTACAGTATAGTTTAGATGGTAGGTGCAGTATAGGTAGGTACATTATAGGTTACCAGTAATTTAGAGCTCGTGCTAGAGCTCAGCGTCTTCGTTTGGTTGCAGTTGTGCTCTGGCTCGCGCGTGGGGCCGTTTCGCTTATTGACATTTTGTCCTTTGACGAAACTCGACTAAAATTTAGCTTTCTTGCAAGATAATTTGAAATACCGATGATATCGTTGCTTTGTTGTCTGATCTTTATGACTGAAATTAGCTTGTAACTGTAATAATAAGGGGATCAAAATTTGAAGAATTTAGTATTTATACATTATTCTTTTCAGACAACGTAATGGATATTTTTTACTTCTACTTATTGTTCTTCGTTCTCAGTTTTGAGTTACGAAATAGTCTTGCTCATTCATTGAATTGTATCTCTACTGCATAAGGTAGCAATGAAAGTATCTTTAGATGACGAAATTTGTGAATTCATCGAGAGAATTAACATACGGTAATTGAAAATCCCCGAAGTGGTGAAACTTGTCTCTTCAGTGCCCAACTTGCTTCGAGAAATGTTCTTTGGTTTACTTTATTGTATCTTGGAAAAAATTCTCTAATCCCACTTACTGAAATGCACTGTTTTTCACCGTGTTGGTTATTTAACGAGTCGGGTTGATTTTAAGACACGTAATTTTATCTTGATGAATTCTCATTTACAAGTTGTGAGTAGTTCTTCCAATGTAAATTTAATCACAAAAAGTAAATGGAACTTGATATGCACAACCGTTGTTTTTCCCTGCCTCCTCGCGATCCTTGATATACTTTTTGGGGTTAAATTTACAGTAGGGAAACTACTCGCCGCTTATAAACAAAAATACATGAACACTAAAATACGTATTTTAAAATCATCCCAGCTCGTTGATTAACCAACACGTCTGAATGATGGTGCATCACTCTGTGTGAGACAGGGTAGGAATCTTAACGAAGTGCTATAAAGTGAACGAAAGGAATCTTCTCGAACCCAGTTACACATTATAAAAAACAACGTCTACAATCGTGCCGTCACTATCCCGACGTCTCTACCGACCGTTATCCTATCTCTTTGCCCGTTATAGTGACCATAACTCTAATTAATTAATAATATTCTGTGTAAAGCAGATTTTCTGTCTCGTAAATATGAAAATTGCAGCCTTCAGTTGTTCGGTTTCTAAATTGTACACCTTGAAAACGAGCTCTGTGAGAGCGTTCGAAAGCTCGGCCAACTTTATAAAGTTCGGGAAACTTCGAAATAAAGTTTTTTTCAGACAGTCGCATGCGGTGTTACTCAGGTGCCATTGTTGGTGGCACAGCTCGACTTTCAAATACTCCTTCACTCACGAACAACTGCCTACGAACACAAATTTATCGGAAAATTCTCAAATTGTTATGAATCACTCATCAGCCGTAAGTCGAAATTTTTCGTCAAAAGAAAGAAATTTTTTGGGAAAAAATTGCTCGTACGGCAGTATTTTGAAAGTGGAGGAGTGTTCTCAAGTGTACATACACTGTACTGTGTAGGTACGTACGAGGAGCACATTGCTGGTGACCCCATAACCCGTGCGGTGTCTGTCTCACCCACACACTTTTTGTGCCCAACTAACGACCCCGTAGGCTTTAACGACCCACTTCGCTCAACCTGTCGCACAACAAATGGAGCTGCTGGTGTTAGTGGGTCTTGCTAAAAACTTCCTGTACGACCACGCTGACGAGAATAAGCTACTCTAAATTTGTCTTTCGCGATGGTAACCTGGAATGGCCGAGTTAACTCTTTTTCGGAACGACCCAAGGGTACAGTTTAATTCATGGCAAGAGCTATAGAGGCTTGGGAGAGAAGTGCTTGACATCAGAAGGCAATATCGGAGTATATGTTTGTTTCAATTCATAAAGACTGCAGTCGATATCTTTCCCAGTTGATATATTTCCCAGTCGTTATTTCTTCCTCAATTTGAACTCCAATGTGGAAATGAATTATAACGGTATAGATCGCAAGGTGCGTCATACCTTGTACGAGGTGCTGTGTACTATTTAAAATAGTTTTGGTAACTTTAGTAAGAACTGATGGGAACAGTTTACGTACTTGTACGCATCACGAATGATGCTTATTATATGCTGACGATGGCATATGTTCATTCAAGAAGGAAAAAATACCCGTAAAAACACCAGGAAATAGTCCAGAATCAAAGTATAGGAGCTCAAATTAATGAATTTTTTCGTAGCCTCGTCAATAAACTTACAGAATCGTCGATAAAAATACTAGGGTGGCCCACAATAAAGAAATATATAGATAATCCAGCGATAAGCTATATTAGATGTCCCTACCATGAGGACAGGCCATCAAAGCTCGGAACGAGCAGGTCCCGTGTCTAGAAAATGATGAGTCTAGAAAATGATAAAGAAACCTCGAAGTAACAACAGCACCCGTCGCTCGTTCCTTCATACCTTTTACAGGCAGGTATTCTGCTAAAACCGCAGAATTTTGAGACGACCTTATTTGTTCGAGATTGTGTGAGAACACTCGAGAATAGTTAGCTTGTGCCGAGAGAGGTCAAAGAAAGACGAGTAAACTCGTGTCATGGTATTTTTTTTGCTTCAAGTCGAACATTTGACGAGTTTTCTCGTACAAAGTCGACAAATTCGAATTCGATAAAAACGAGTTAACTCGGTCTTGCCAGGGAAGAGGTTAACAACGATGCAGTATTCAGATAAGATAAGCAACTGAAACATAATTTGTACTTTCAACAGTTTCCCGAGGCCAAATTTTCTCTGAAGTGGCCGGAAGTTTATTTAGAACTATGGACTGCATATACTAGATGGCATCTATAAAAAGGATCATTTTGCTGTGCTTCCGACGCTCCGAAAAGTTAGAGGATTTATATACGTTAACATCCATCAAGGAATTCTAATGAGATAATAGTGCTGAGGTAAAATACATACCCTTAATGCCCTAAATATATTTCTCATGAAACGCTAATCTTTCTCGTGTTTGCGCGTTGGAATGAATGTTCGAATGGAAAAAAATCAATGGGTTGTTTATTACATGAGCTTAAATTCGTGCGTCACGCGTGCCACCCTATTTGAAAGGTGAAATTAACCAGCTAACTTATCCTATTAATGCCGAACTTATTCATGAAATACCAATTAAATCTACAAGGTCGGCTAAAAAATGTACTCTCTGTTCAAAAATCCACATATTGGCAGCACTCGCTGGAAACCAAATGCCAGCGAGCGCCACCTAACTTCGGCTAATTTAATGTCACACTGCACTTCCTCGTGAGATTCGCACGTGTAATTCTTTGTGTTTAATCCATATTGAATTACAGATATTGAAACAGTGAGTACATATTTTTGACCCGCTCAAGGCAACGTCCTTTCCTGACGCCCAGGCGCTTCTGTGACGAGGGACCAGTGTCCCTGTGCTTCCGTTTGTGAAACAGTGATTTTTTTTCAGAAAATTGTAGTTGTAGGTCATAGGAATTCGGCTTATGTTACGAACGGGATTGAAACATGATAGAGTAGATTTCACGTTGCTACGTGACTTTCTGTAGAACAATGTATTTTAATTTATAGTGTTTCGAACTCTGTATAGTAAATCTCAGCAACTGTTCGGTAAACTGTGTACTCGATCTTCCGCGTAAAATTGAACGTGCGATAAATTCTGCAGGCAATAGAGCTTAGTGCTCAATAAATTTTGTTTGTTGTTTTCTAGAGAGGTAACTGAGCGAAGTGAGAGGCGGAGTTGCGGGGGAGCTGCGAACTGTTTTTGCGCCTCGTTAATTACTCGCCCAAAAAAATCCTTCATAGAAAGTTTCTCTTCGGGGGACGATTTCAAAGTCGATTTATGCCGTTGAGGTCACGCCTGATTCTTCAGCCGTCACTGGACTGACTTTTTACTTCGCGATCCCACCAAACTTCCCTTCACTTTGGGAGCGAAAATTGCGACTTGGGCTTCTGGTTACACTTTTGTACGGCGTACAAGTAAGCTCTCATATAGAAATAGGCTTCCGTTTCGATGCGAATCGCTCATTAGAGGCTCAAATATTTACTCCTGCAAGCTTATTTCTCCGTATCATTGATTGTAAAAAAACTCGAAATAACAGGAAACGAGATACTTTATCAACAACATAAAGTTAGGCATGATAGATTTTTTCCAGTAAATGCCAGACAGCAGCGAAAGTCCATTAAAATTTTCGTACAAGTTCACAAAACATTAGGAATTTTGAGCCGATTTAAATTGAAAACTTAACGAGAATTTATTGTTGAAAGGTATTGAGAACGTTTTTCCAACATCTTTTTTGCATGAAAGTGTGCGATAAAATGGATTCACGATAAAGAATTCATTTAATTCATGAAAATGCATTGGCCCAAAAATCAGAGCTTACGATTCTAGTTTTTCACATGTGATCACGAAGCCGTAAAACGCATTTGCACAGATTAGTGTTTTTCCTTGTCCCTGCACAAAGCAACAAAAGTAATAACTTAGAAATATTTCCTAGGAAATGACAAATCAATACGGGACCGTGCCGCGCTCGCGAATTAAATGCAGGTCTGATGAACGACAATTGAGCTTTGTAGCATCGTTGGACGTGGGTGAAGAATTTGGTATCGAACTTGGTATCGAGCGTCATGGTATCTATGTGCGTGGCTGAGGTGCTTGGTATCGAGCGTCATGGCATCTTTGAGAGTGGCTAAACTGCTTGGTATCGAGCTTGGTATCGAGCGTTGTGGTATCGTTGAGCGTGGCTAAAGTGCTTGGTCTCAAGCTCGGTGTCGAGCTTGGTATCGAAGTGCATTGTACATATGAAGCGTTATGGTGTTTTCGAGCGCGGCTGAAGTGCTTGCTCGAACTGAGAAACTTGCTCGCCAGACAGTAAACCTCGTGAGCGAGCAGCTGTCGTTGCGGAACTTCTTTGGGCTGTCTGAACTATGTTAAATTATTAGGAATTAGATTCTATTTGAATTCTAGGCACGCTGCACTCATCGTGTAATATTTTTTATTGAGTAATATTTAATTTTTCATTACGTTAGTAATTTTGGGTATTTCCTGCGGTGGATTGGTATTTTATTTTCGGAACTGTATGCATAGAAGTATTTTAAAGTAATTTAACAAGATAAAAAATGTTCTATATAGTGTACATGGAGACAGTTTGTGCAATAGAAGAAGTGAAATAAATTCACTAGGATTTTCTAATTTGTTGTTACTGCAGGAATTTCTGGAAATTCAAGTAGCATCTGGAAATTCAATTAGTTTCTGGAAATTCGAGTAATTTCTGGAAATTTTACAATTATGTTGTAAGTTTAGAAATGTCTGGAAATTTCTGGAATGACTGGAAATTTTAAAACATTGATGTCACGTCAGGAATGCCTAAAAGTTTCAGGAGTGCTTGTAAATTACAATTTTGATGTTACGGCGGGAATGTGTGGAGATTTCATTATTATGAAGTTCCGGATGAAAGTCTGGAAATTTCATACATCTGATATTACAGCAGGAATTTCAGTTAATTTCATAACGTTAATGAAACTGCAAGGGTGTCCGAAAATTCTGCTGGTGGATACCCATTTCTGAGCAGAAAATAAAATGTGCGAGAAATGTCAATATTGCAGAAATTGGTTTATTGGTAGGGAATCTAACCCTGAG
>VOMN01083460.1:0-10331 GCA_014899125.1 Orchestia grillus | reverse complement strand
CTGGCTCCCTCCACGTCATTGGCACAGCAAAAGGCATTCCTTTCTTCTTCCTGTTCAACCATTTGCGAACGTTTGTAGCACAAATGTTGCAGCATATGTGAGGAGCCCAGTTCTAATCCTGGTCATCAATCTTGCATCCAAAATATAGGTGATACGCCTTTCTAACCAGAACAGTTATACGGCGTTTCTGTGATGCAAAAGTTACCTCTCTTCAAATGTAGCAGAAGTTGTCTGCTTTATTCACACAATTACAGGGCATCTGAAAAAAGAAAACAACAAACAATTAGAAAACAAACAGAAAATTTATTCATAAATTTATCATTATAATACAAAGAATGACAGATCAGCAGAAGTATTTATACCATTCAGCAAAACAATGAAATTTATATAAATGCCTCGCATGCATATCAATCGCTTGCTCATTGAGTATTTATCATACGTTTAAAAAGTGTTTGACTATGAACTTCCCTTATTCACCCCAAAATGTAAACTGCAGAACCACATTTTATGACTGCTGGAAAAATACTGAAAAACACAGAAACTACAAATGTCGTAAGAAACACACTGCCGCAAGCCTATTGGAACCTGTTGTGACACGTATGTGCACCTTGAAAAGTAGCGTTAACAAACAATTGTAGCCATGATATTCATTAACAGCGACCTAAAACGAGTTGGAAATAGCTACTCTGGTCTCGGAAGCATTTTCGTTGTTGACCAGTGAATTCTAAGGCCTTAAATCACGGCTGGCCGTCCCCGGATATAATGTCCATAAACAACCGATAGGTTCTCGGCCTTAATCCACGGACGGCCAGCTTCGAATATGTTCCTTGTTCGGCCGCGAACATATATAAGCGAGACGGAAGCGTTTTGAGGTCGAGACGGCCGATTCGCCTTTTATTCGTCCCCAATCGACTGCGTCTTCTTTAACCCACCGGCGATACGTCCTTGATTTTAATAGGGTAGGAGCAGGGTATGAGCAATCGGTGCTGTAATACTGCGATGTCATACACACTGAGTGGCTCAAATTGCTACGTCACGGAATCCTATGAGAGTGATGAAAAAAAATTCGCCTAGGATATCAGTCATTAAGCTCTTAAAACAACGGCAGTAATGAAAAGAAGCTAATTGATTCAGTGTCTTTTCGAACGTCCTTTTCTCAGTGCGTCCTTAAGACTGAAGTAATTTTATTTTTCAAACGTGAAAACCATTTTTACAGGTCTTTTCATTAACCACATGATTTCCATAAGTTTCTTCGAGCAATCTTGTAGCTGAAATTACTGTATTGCCCCTGTGAATTTCATACAGTAAAATGCGCCTAATGTATTGTTTGCTGGCAAATTTGTGGCAATAATAGTTATTTATTAAAATGGTTTTTACAAAACCTGCAAGAAAATTTTTTACTTTAGCTATTTAGATGGCTACACATGTCATTGATAAGTTGAACTGGTGTAATGATGCTTTAAAATTATAATTCAAAAACAGAGAGAACTTTGGTTACAACCTGATATGTACGGCCACCCATTAACCTGCAGAAGAGATGAATGAAACACGGAATTAATTTGACATCTTCCTCATTGATCAGCAAATCCTTGAAAATTGAAGTACTAAAATAACAGAGCAATCATGTGGATCGTGAAACATATTCTTCGGGAAATAAATAGACTATTCGCAGAAAGAATGTTTATAAAAACAGAAATAGTAAAATAAACCATTGGCTGAAATTACCAAAGCGTACATCCTTAAAATTCGTAATTACGCCTATGAATATATAAAACCGCATATAAACTATTGTAAAAATGAGTAAATCCACGAAACCTCCGTAATCACATTGCATAATTATTTCACCTGTTTTTGTATTAATGAATTGCTTCACTACACTTTTGAAATTTTAGTTGCTGAAAATTTACCAAACAATAATAAAATTCACGCTAAATACCAAGAATGTTGTGTGAGGCACTTACAGCCGTTCAGATGCGGTTGTCTTCCAGTTGAACGATACAGGGGCGTTTGCCTATAAAAGCGCAGCACGAATTTGCGGCAAACAGGCACCAGCAACACATCATGACGTTAATTCGGTTATTTCTGCGATACGATAATCTCGTTGATGCGATTGGTATCTTCTCAAAATCAGGTCTTCTTGTTTACCTTCATAAATGAGGACGGATGCAGATGACATACGTGTGGCTATGAAGTTATATACGCATGGCTTGTGCCTTTGAGTAGTTAAGTTCTCGTGCTACATTCTTGGTAATTGAATGGGTTGCGTTGTTGGTAGAATTCTAGTGACTGCATGATGAGGTGAATTATTCGTTGAGTTTTATTACTTCAGACAATGACACTGGCGAATAACTCAATTACTATAAATGCAGACATTTGTGTATTCGTGAAGATGCGGTGTGCCGATGATGAACTCCTTCAACGTTGTATATTGCTTTTTAGATTCCTTTGACCAAAGCGAACTAATCCGTTTGAAATTTTACTCATGTACGAATACCTGAATTTACGTTGAGTGTTGAGCATATTAATGAGACTGAAAGTTACCCCTAGCCTTCCGGGTGCAAGTCCTAAACCTAGTACTCGCCCTTTACCGATCCAAGTCTCTGTGATAAGGGCCGGCTTGCTCACAAGGGCACACCGGCAACCCACCGGCCCTTAAGGCCTGCAAGAGCTCGCTTTCCATGTTAACTACACGAAATTTTTCTCCTTTACCAATGACGACGACGAGCAATGGTTACACTCCACTCTCATTGGTTAATTACTTTATTCCCAATTTCATTATTCTTTTTCTACCCTCGTATTGGCTGAGTAGCCAATGCTTAACTTTCTTTACTTGGCTTGACCATTTACCCCAGGCATGATCAGCTAACACAGTTTTGTCAGGCATATGTGTTTAAATGTATGTCCAGAGCTCTGTAATTTACGTCGCTGTTCTGTTTTGAAATAGTATTTCGAGTGCAATTTGAAGTTGGCTATAATTTACGATTGTTTGCCTTTTTTGAATGCCAATATCTTCACGGAACCTATAAATTCACTTTTCATAACTTATCTATCATCTCAAGTGCTGACCAAGTCGGCGGTGTTTTGGCTACCTAATTTGTTGAGTGTTTGAATAAAAGTTTCTACAAGTCGAATTTTGTCCCTTCATGTTTCTAAGTCTTAATTTTTAAGTTTTTAACCACATTTCAAAAAGAAAAAGTATAATTCCTAATTTCACCACAAAACTAAGAGGGACACTCCCGACGACCACGGTTGACCGGGGAAACGGAAGTTATATTTGACTTTAGGAAATAATTTTATGTACATTCATAAGAATCAGCAGAAAATGTGATAGGACCCGAAAACCTTGTTTCCCTAGACCAGTGTTATCGTCCATCTTGAAATGTTACTTCATGATGACTTTAATTTATCGGTTTTCTTTAGTACAATTCTGACCAATTTTACGTTGTGACATTCGCAGTTGATTCGTTGACCCGCCATCTTCTAAAATTCGTTTTGTTAGCGAGCAGTTCAGTGCTCTACCAGCAGGTTAGCTGAAGTTTGACAGGATGACGCCCACTACAGGTGCCGCTCTTTTTTTTAACCTCTTTTTAGCTGTGATTGGTAGAAGACGCTCTTTTCTACTTCTCAAGGATTCCGAGTTTTGTTAGGTAGGCTAATTGTCTACAAATCATTCAAATGGAAAATCTCGCAACATAAATATCTATCGATCAAAAATCTGAATATGTGCACTTGTTTCAATTCTTTTATTATGTTGTTCAAATTTTGCCCCTACTAAACATGATGGAATTCAGTTCGTCACTTATGCTATATTTTTTACTCGTCAAGATGAATAAAATGTTAGTGATGACATTGGCCTTAGCCAAGCGCTTACGAGCTGTAAATACTAGCGCAATAAGAAAGCCCCTAAAGCAGATCGTTGTTATTTTTTTCGGGCAAAGGCTTGACCCAAAATAGATTCCAAGTCATTCAGTGGGTAATTTTACCAAATTTCAGAAGTTCTACGGGTGAAAATATCTGCGGTGTATTTCCAATTACAAAGAAAGTTTTTATAAGACAGGCATCTGATTTAAAATAGGTATTACAATTTCCCGAGTGGGTGATGAAATTTAATTTAAATATATAGTTAAGTTTAAATTTTGCTTGACAGTAAAAACGGAATTATAAGATGAAATTTTTTCACGCTCAATTGTAATTCTTCACACATTTTGCCTGCGCAAAATACAGAATTAACGATTCTTTAAATATCATTACATCTGCAGCATAGTCACGTAAAGAGCAATCCCGTTTCTTGCGAACTTGTCATTCACGTATCAGAAATGGTAGATCGTACAATTTTAGAAATTCTTCGTAATCGGTCGCATTCCTCCAGCAAAAAGCCGCCAATGTGACCAAACCTTACGTGCTAAATTTGGCTACTGAACACACCATATGACCACATCTCGATCTTGGTGCATAATACTCAGAGGCGGGATTTTGTGCTACTCATACTGAGGCTTTTTACTATTTTCATATGTACAGTACACTGTATGTATGAATTAAAAACTTTATTTTGCCCATTTTTGGACAATTCAAGTTGACTACAGTCATTGCACGAACATTGTTTTAAAATTCGCTATAATATAAAAAATGAGTTTATCATTACACCGAACGAGATTAGAATATTCCAGATGTTATGGTATTTAAACTATCATGCAGTAGTCAAAAGTAGACTCTCTTCGAGAAAAATACAAGGAAAAATATACGGGTTATTTATTGGTTAGCAGTAAACCGTTAATGGGGACATAAATTTAAATGATAAGTGAAAAAATCTTTCGTTTACAACATTAAAGTAAATTTGTGCATACAGATGGACCTGATACAACTGCCAGACGACTCCATCCGATCCGTTGCCAGGGGTTGCCTCACTGAGAACATCATCCGGATGCCACACTCAGAGCCCCCACCACGCCACGAAGATGATCACAAATTGATTGAACAAATCCACTGGGAAGAGTTTTAATATTAGACAATTTTGGGGGAGCGCGAGATATGTGTACGAAGATTCTTAAATATCGGAATAAAACATGTGATAGATGTGTTATACGGGGAGCAAAGAGTACCGAACATGAGTTAGAGGCCGGGCATTTACCAAGTAGAATCATATATGAATTAAGATAAACGTGATCAAGTTTTGCGTTCCATAATGTTGTAGAAGTTTCAATAATTAGGTTCATTTGCATCTGGTTAGCTAAAAATCAGGACAAATTGTTCAAATGATGCATATTTGCTCCATATACCATGCGCTCACACCCCGTTTAGTTTATCATTGAATTTTCACCCATGATCTCACACATTATCAGAAGATACAACAGTTGCTTGGTAAATTTTTTTGATGAAAACTACATGATCACTATTTTGTTAAGATAGTATGTGCTATAAATACTAGTCTTGAAAAAATGGTTAAGGCCAATAACTCAGAGGGACATTTCAATCAATGGTTTGCAGAGGGACATTTCAATGTCTTCCAGTCCTGCAAACCTGAACAGCATTCAGGAATATGGTTAGTGTTTCACCAATTCCCCAAATGAGATTTGTCGGTGGGGCATAATTTGTGAAATTCAGTTCTCGACTGTAAAATATATAGTTTCACTTTTGTTCGTACATTACGATACCTTATGAAGTACGCTAGTCAGCAAGATGAATCAATTTTTTTAAATATTCATGAAATACACTCCATTAGAAGAAACACATACGTTAAGAGCATCAAAGTTAACGTTATTAAGATATGAATTCTCCAAGGAAAAACTGTCTTTTATTTTCTCCTTATCCTTCAAAGTCTGTAATTTCATCCATCGCCTAACGTACTTTGATTTCAAGAAGCAGGTCCAATAAAATGGTGAAACTCATTACCCTTGCTTCCGTATCCTCTTAAAACATTACTCAAAAGAATATATTAAAACCAAAATGCCGTAGCCTATGTCGGAATGTCCCAGATGATTTTCAAAAATTTATGACAGTGAACGCTATCTTGAAAACAGAGTGCATACGTACATATGAGTAGGTTAACATACACTTGCGTATTTTCCAGAATCGGGCTCAATGCAATGCAGACGTCAGTGCCGCTAGGAGTATAATGTAAGATAGTTTGAAAAAAATATAATTTAGCAGATCAATGTTTCACTCTTTGTACAATTTTACTATAAAAAAATTAGGAAGAAAGGTTACTTTCAAATTCATAATTGTTTATAGATAAAATTATAACAACGGTAAAGAATACGTTAAATGTCAAAAATGAACGTTTCAGCCATATCAGCCGTTTTCAACACCTGAAATAGAAATTTTAAAGTATCTAACATCGGAATATAACATTCAATTCACAGTCATTGAGAGACTTAACTAACTGCAGAAGAAATGCCGACTGACTATCGTTTAAAAAAGGTTTACCTCGTAAAATGAACAAGGATTCTAAAATTCGGTGCTCTATAGAACCTGACGTTGATGCAATTACTGGAAAATCATCCAAATGCAGCGGAAGATCACACTTTCCTGCATGACTACGAATTGTGGAATGAGGGGGAGTTGCGAGAGGTACATACAGTAAGTGCGGAAACTTCTGCCGGTATGCTCCGCCGCTTAAATACCCAGGGCTCTACTGGTAGAGCCTACGTTTTCAGACTCACAATGTGCGCAACGGTGTTTGTAAATAATGGACTTGAGCATGTTTTATGGAAGTTTGTCTTCGCTAGTAAATATTGATCCTATGTTTGCTTGTGCCTCTAATTAGTAATCACACTACCATTTCTTGTATAATCAATCGACTTATGAATAAAATGATCTTAACGATGCAAAAAATCATTTCATTCACAAAATAAATTTCTATAAATAAAATATGCCAACATAACATATGGTGACAGCGGTCCGCAAGAGCAAGTAAACAAAACAGATTGAATTTAAGTCTTCACTTGGTGAAGTCATTCTCTAGTAATTTCTCAATGTTTGTTTTAGTATTCATATTTTTTATGCGCATATGTATAAAATTAAATTTAATAACATTGAAAAAAACAACTACAACGAATGAAAGTCAATAAGCACTTGGTGAAAGTTAACTTGATTCAACATAGTTTGATTGTACGTCATGGAAATGCCAGCCACATAAATGAAAATTGGTTTCTACCGGATACAAATTGAATTACACAAAAAGAAGCCAATTTGCACAGGATAGAATTTCAAGTTACGCCAAACGGACTTGTATTCTGCGAAGAGAAAATAATCAAGATCGAATTTATAACTGTACGTATGCATTCGAGAATATTATCTACAAGCGAATAATACGAACCCTTTTAATGAGTGATCGATGAAAAATTTTTAATACACAACGAAAAGTCTGTTAGACCTTTCTATTTGATTTCTGTTTACCGTGCAACTGTGCAATCCGACATTTCAAGAACCATTAAAATGATAGCTAACTGTTATGTACCTTATCGCAATCACACGAGGAAGTAAAAATAGAAGAAAATCTATACATAAAAAAGAAAAGAAAAGGAAATTGTTTATTCCGAAATAAGTCACATATAAAGTATAGAACATTCTGTTTTTCAATTAGTAAAATTTCAGTCTTAAAATAAGATATGGGTCTCGAGGACACTCCTAATAGGGATTCACATGACTACAATCTAAAAATTAGCCTTTCTACGATCTAAAAGTCGTGTTAAAACTTCGGATCGTGATTCTAAATTCGTTCTTAATCACAAAAAGTAGAGCTTGATAATATCTCTTAATATAGAATTACAGTGCAAAAATGGCATATTGCTACCTAGATTCTTTTATACATACGATAAAATGCAAAAATTATAACAAAATTCGAATCTATTCCGATTTGTACAAAGTGATAAGATAAAACAATAGAAATCGTTGATTCCGAAATCAGTCACATACAGGTATTGATCACAATGTTTCTCCATCATGAAGACTACGACTTTAAAAATAGGTGTGGATGTCACGTTGAAAATCCAGTTGTGATTCTTAGTTCATTAACCGATCGCTGAGTGGGTAAGAGGTGATCAACACATTGGATTAAATATTAACCAAAATCATCGCATGGTGTTTGTACATTTCTGATAAAATTCAGGGAAATACAGTCGACAGGCTGTGAAATGAAAAAAAGGAAAACTTTAAGTTATAAAAAAATATACAAATAGAGTAACGACAATTTAAACTTGAATGACGGCACAATGAAACTTCTATGAAATTGTGAAGACAATAAACCAAGAACATTCAGTTGAAACATGTGACTGAATATCAGTAGAAAATAAAACAGTGATGTCATAAAGTAGAGCTATGGTATATTAAAATAGCAATAGTTTGACATCTCTTAGTCTCTGTAAAGTATTACTGATCGTTGCTACAGTATGTGCTGATAACATTACATCAAATGACAAAAAATGACTGAAAAGTAAATAGTCATGCTTGTGAACGTAAGGAGCTAAGACATCGGTAAATATAAGCGCAATGAGACATCGATGATTCAAAATAGGGGTGTATCATAAGAATAATTTTATGGTTTCACCTTTAATAACCCTTATATTTAGTAAAATTGTCACTACAGTTTTACATTCATATTGTGTTACCTAGTTAAAATGTGAGGAACACATTCGAAAGTAAAACGTCACTTTTGACGCAGCGGTTCATGAGTTGGTATAATGTGTTTAATATGATAACACTAGCATCTTAGGGTAATGACACTGAAAACAGTTTTCAGACCTATAACAGATTCTGAGTAAAAGTATCAGGTGTACTAGAAATGTGGGTGAGATCACACTCACGTGGTAGGCATAGGGCAAACGGTTGACACGCGTTCAAGTATTTGTAAATATATTTTTATGAAGGAATATTAATTCTTACTGTTAAGTTTTATGACAATGGCTGATGCATAATCGACTGCAAGTGAGCGTGAATGTTAAAATTATTTTAATTGAGTTGTAATTAGTTAAACTATTTGCATTGCTGTAGAAAAATTCTAATTTCTCGTACACTTGCATGAATAAATTACCAAGGGAGAAAGCCGTTAAAAGTATGTATGATCGGGGTGTTCATAAACTAGACAGTCACAGAGCATCGAAAACTTTACCTGCCTCACTTCCATCCGTAATCGTGAAATATTTACCAATATTGATATGTAAACGGATATATTACACAATAATAATCAATATCACAAATCGAGAAGGAGCCAGTTTACTTGAAGGTTGTATCTTTGTATGGAACAAAGTAAATTCACGAAGCGTTCGATTTTGTACCTACGTTTGCTCATATTTTAACCCTTCTCAGAGTCGCGTATAGATAATGAAGACATGTTTTAAAAAAACAAGTCAGGCAAACTATTGGATAGGTGTATACGATTACGTAATATATGATTATTTATGCTTTCAGGAGCAAGTATTCCTACCCCTTTGTCTTTTCTTTTCTTTTTCTTTCTCTTCTTTACTATTACCTCACCTCCTTTTCTCCTTTCTCATCTCTCCTCACATCACTATCCCTCTCTTGAGAGTTCCCGTTCGGTATCCAGTCTCCTATAATTCTGTTTTTTTTTCTTAATTTATTGTCTATGCCTTAATTAGTCTGGTAGTCATCCCAAATCATTGTGCTCATGGGTAGTTAAGAAACGACTTGCTGTTTTTTCTCACGATACTCTGTGAGATTAGGCTAAGACCTAGGAATACCTGATATATATTACACCATCTTCTTTAGGGGTAATTTTAAGTAATTTTGAGTCCTATTTGCGCATTTTATTTAGTCAAAAGGCTGAAGACTTTTGTAGCTTGTCCCACTTTTCACTATTGATGTAGGCAATATGACTGATCATGACGAAATTTTCGCTAATATTGACCTAGAAGAAAATCATTTTAAATCACTTTTCCAAACCTAATGGTATAGGAAATAGTGTCTATGTTGCCGTACAAAAATTTAATGAATCAATTAAAACGAATTCCAATGACTTCTTTATCATGTGATGGAACTACAGATCACTTTATAGGAAGATAGATGAACTGATGTGTACTATCTCAGAGTTTAATTGTAATTTCGAATTAAGTACTTTTAGTGAATGCTGGTTGGATGACGTATCGTAGAATAGATCCATATACATAATAATGCCGGCTATCATTCGCTACGGAGCAATGGCGGGCATGGGGGAAATTTAAGCACATACGTTTCTCAATAAATGAATTCTTAAGTCATCCAAAATGCAACTGTAAATCTTGAACATAACGAAACTCTAACCATCAAACTTTCAAAAAACGGTAAGTGCATTATCCCTATTAAAAATCAAGGACGTATCGCCGATGGATTAAGGAAGA
>VOMN01083457.1:0-18000 GCA_014899125.1 Orchestia grillus | reverse complement strand
TCTTACGAAGTCCCTCTGTACTGCAACTAACGATCCATTGCTAGAGAAATGACTTTCTACTATCTTTGCTCGTTGGTCCTTGCTTTGTTTTGGCATTTTTGGGATATAATAATTGCGCAAATATCGAATACAAAATGTGCTTTAAATCCGCATCATTGATACTAAAGGAAACTTCAAGATTTTTTCTTTCATTTCTTATGTAATGCATTTTTATAGCTGTATCAGTTATAATAAATATTCGAATGGTGAAGTGACTTTTGCACTATCCTGAACAGAGCAAAACAGAACAGAACCAAATTTATTCACAACCGAAGAGTCGACTTAGCAAAAAAATGCATGTGACGAAAGTATTTAGTCGAAATTGATAACATGTTAAATCATTGTTATTGTATTGGACGATTTAATTCAGTATCGTGATTAAAAAACTTTCTATAAAGCTTCCACAAACTTTCAGAAGCACATGTATTGTAAACAAACTACGATTGGCACATTCATTACCTCTCGAGACTTTTTTTAATCTGGCTGCTCGGTGGATATAATGCCGAAAATCAAAGAAATACTAGAAGCTATTCGAAATCAAATAAGCTCCCATGGAAAGCAAATTATTCACCTATTGTTGTTTGAGATCCAGTGTATTATTTTTCGAGCTTTTTTTCCAGGCTGAAAATGGTCAAGTGCATCGGGCTAGAACTGTCAATAATTGGCAAGGCAGCCATTCAGGATATGTCAGGCATTGAGATTGGAGAGCTAAACCCACTGACATGATCAAAGTAGAAAATGTGTGGGACCACCTTGAACAACAAGTCAAACGTCGAGAACATCATCCACGGACTGTGGCTGCACTACGAGATCAGTTGATGCAAGAAGGGATTAAATTTACCATGTGTACATTAGAACACTTGTAGACTCAATGCCGCACTGAATTGTCACCATTATTAGCGCTCGTGGAGGTCCTACACCATATTAGTAGCAGGTGACTAATTTTTTGATTGCGTTGCTTTTTTGAACTTCGTAATGAACGATTGACCTATAGGCAAATTGATGAACGTACAATGGTTCCCAATTAATTGTTAGGGCAATAGTTCAGAAGCGCCGTGAAAACGGGGCAATCTCCAATCTGCCAAGAGTCGGAGCTCGTCTCAAGATCACAGGCCGCTCTCGACGCTGTGTGCTGTAAAAGGGGACGAATGAACCCATGACAACCCGTATATACTTGCAGAAAGAACTGGAGTACAAAGAGTTCACATCAGTCGAAAAGTAGTTACTAGACAATTCCATCGAAGTGATGAAAATCACCAGTGCTCATAACTATACCGTAGTTATTGATGTAAAAAATTAACAGCATACCTTCACTCGATTCACGCAGAACTCCTATTCACATAGCCAAACATATGAAGAACTTTTTTAAAATTTTTCGAAGACAATCTCGATATAGGAATTGAGTTTTAGGAACGGGTTGTATGGTCCTATGAAAGCAAAATTGATCTTTTCAGCCGAAACGTTAAAAAACAACAGAGACTGCCTATCATCCCAAGCATACCATCACTCCCGTCAAGCATGGAGAAGGCAGCTGTTTTACTGTCCATTGTGTGGAGAACTCTACATGATTAATAGAAAAATAGATAGTTTCATGCATGCACAGGCAAGTACTGGAGCAGAAGCTGCTTCCGAGAGCAATAAAATTCTACCGCCGGGGAAAGTAGATATTTCAGAAAAGACCATGATCCCAAACCCAAACATACGGTGAAATTAACCGAAAAATAGTTCCCAAATAATAAAATTAGTGTCCTTCTGTGGCCTAGCCCATCGCCTGACATCAATGCCATTTAAAATTTGTTGAGAATATTCAAAACTGCTGTGCACAAGAGTCCAGAGAACCTCTATCATTTCTGGATCATTTGCATGAAAGAATAGAACATGATACCACAAACCGAGTGCTTAAAGTTAGTTTTCAGATGCAATAATTGTTTCCATGCTGTAATTGCAAATAAAAGTCACACCACTAAATACTAAAGACTTGTTTCTAGTTTTGGCCAAGTACTTTTGTCCCACACAAATTTTTGCTCGGTTGATTTTCTGGACGTCAATAAATTTGCTGTGTTCTGTTTGATAAAATTTGTAGTAAATCTCCTTCTGGAACGGGTTTCAATCGAAAAATATCATAAACTCCTACAAAATATCGTAACTGTTGATACGGGAATTATCACGAAGATTAAAAGAAGCAGCTAGGAGCTAGTTACCAGTGATATTTCCTCCACTGAAAACATTTGTATATCAGTAAATTGTAAAAACTTCACAAGACGTATACAAGCCATTTCTCAAGAATTCATAAAATCTACAAGAACTTCTCAAGAAAACTGTGACATATTGGCTGACATGTTTATTGTTGTATTGAACACGTGTGTACGAGCAACGCGAGCTCATAGACTTACTGTTGATGATTTCAAGCATACAAATTGAGTTAGGCTCTGATTTGTTACCGTGATTTATACTAGCTCTCTCACGGTGCTCCTGCTCAGGTCAAAGTGCTGTCCTGAAGTCTACGGATGAGGATATCCGTGTTTAGCCTTTATCACTAACGTTTCCTACTGTTTGTATAAGTTTTATTCTACATCCTTAGAGCGATGTTAATTGAAATCAAACGATGTAATGGTCCTTCTTTTCTGCAGTTCAAAAGTACTGAGAGTCACCATGAGAAATGCAACTGTTTACGATTATTTTCTCCTGTACTTTCAAGGATTCAAAAATAGCCTCGACATTCTGTAGGAAAAAAACAGGGAGCCGCTGAATTCGAGATACAATTTAAACAGCACTTACTTTCTGATTCCCAAACGTAGATCAGACGAGCGAGTCTTATCTTTAGTGTTGGAGTAAGATCGCGCGCTCAGAAGCTGCTTGTCTAACAGTGCTGATCTCTCGGCCTAACGTTCGCCCATATTGCTTGGACTTGAAATGCTTCTAGAAGACTAACATGTCTCCGAGGCTTGAATCTGTAAAGTCGAGGCGCGGCTGAGCCTTCAAAGATCAATCACAGAAGATCAATCAGGAGATGTGAGGACGCAGAGGAGTGCTGTGATCTTGTTAGCATGGCGCTGATAAACTTTGATGGACTGAGCCGGCACTCTGCACCACGACAGGCCATTTGTTGACGGCCGCAGCGAGGGACGGCCTCTGAAATAGATGTTAGAACAGGCGTGCATTGTGCTGCTTGCCTTGCACGGGCCCCTGGCAGTAATTATCACCTGCGTTCGAGTCCCTCTGAGTGTCACTCGAATTGCTCAGTCGACTCTGATTCGTGTTTCCCCTTGTATCGCAGTGAGAGAAATAGCCACGGCAGCACGAGTTAGGATCGTTCGAGCAATTCAGCAGAATATCTTCAAGGGAAGGTCAAGTGGGTGGCGTGAGTGTGCGGTGCCTTTTGGTTTTGAAACTTTAACCTCAAAATTCTAATGGCAAGGAAGCGCTACAAAAAATTCAAAAGCGCATACGTGTTTGAACTTTTGGAACAAAATTCCCGCGTCATAATGATACAACATGCGAAGGAAGTTTTTGATCATTTGACGAGTTACTCTACTAGGACTAAACATGATCAATCCTCGAATTAAAAAAAAGCAAGCTGCTTCTACTGGATGTTGAACTGCTGATGAATCTTAGTGCACTGCTTGTGATGCTGGTGATTGTGTTGAAGTAATAGTGTTCCACAGGTGGTATCTGCGGTACAGCTACGGCTATATGGTTACTGCTGGAGTTGCCTGTGCACTTCAGGAGTTCTGTTCATATTTTCTAGTGTACAGGGAAGAAAATGAATCACTTAAAAATTGAAGATACGAATTTTTGGACATTAATTAATAAAACTGAGTTTATTTTTAAACTATTCCCCGAAATAAATAGTCTTTAGTTCCGATTAGACACGCCTAATTTACAATTCATCTTCTTCCGAAGAATGTATTGCCATGCGAAATAACCACAGGCTGGAGATGTTCCAATTTAAAAAAATTATGCATACGCAATTGATATGAGTTATTTCACTCATTACATTATGCTGTCACTTTACTAACCATTAAATTTTAGAATAAATTTGCGTTTACGCCCCCTCATAATTTTGCAAAAAGATGTCAGAAGGGAAAAAAGAGGACCCACTCATCGCCCTAAAAATTGCAAACAGATGAAGACAATTGAAGTTCATGCGCTGGCCTCCAGCACCGAATAAGTTTTGGAATATGAAACTCACCAACACACTCACCACCCCTGTCACAAGTCGCTCTATATGCTGGGGTTAACAGAAATTACGATGATGTCAGAACTGAAATTCCTCAAAGCAGAACTTGCAAGAATGGAGCAGCGCGTACACAGGGTGCGGTGCGCGAGAATATTCACCCCGCTGTACCAGTTAATTTTATAAATATTCTAGAACTAGGCAGTTTAATCCACCCTGTGACAGCCGCGGAAACCTAACGCTCGCTCATTCATTACGCTGATCATTATTTTCCGCTCGATGTGAGAAAATGAATGCCAAATATACTTCTTACATACATGTATTTTTTGATGAGGCGTTTCAATATTTCACCCCTTCTGAGAAATGCGTAGAATCCATTAAGAGATAGGAGCGATAAATCCATTCCCTAACAATCTCCGTGAGCAGAGAGTTTCACATTAACTTATTTCTCAGTAATTTATATTCAAACGCTACTTCATGTAGATAATTAGCGATAACCATCTACAAAGTCAACGCCTTCTCTTCGCATTGTCTGCGCTGTCGATAGCGAATGGTAATTCCAAAGATTCTGTATTTTAAGCATTGTCCATCGGTATTATGAGAGATATTCATCTACACACTCAACACCTCCGCAGCGGCATGTTCGTGCCCCTGATAGCGCATGGAAGCCCACAAAATCACTTAGGGTATACAACATTCTTTCGCCTGGGTCGCCAATGATAGTCATCTCATACTCGTATATAACTACTCGCAGAGCGCCAGTCGCGCGCTGGCTGCAGTACGGAAAGCATAGGAAAAGATCACACAATTCGACTATGCTCCAAGAGTAAAAGTTAACGACCTCCACCGCTAAATTTCCAAGTTTCGGGAGGTGTTGTCAGCTTCAGAGATTGTGAGGGCAGTAGTCGAGATCGGCCGGGCTTATCTATTGGCTCGGCTAGATGGCTGGCGCCGCCTGATTGAGTAGTATTTATTGTAGGCCGGGCTCTGCAAACGTGTTACTGTGAGCGATCGGTACCGATAATTGCAGGATCATTTGTTGCGGTATTAGGGTGTCTATACACGCACTGATCCTTGCCAGGATATGACCGTGAGCATCTTGCAGGCTATTTCACAATAAATGAAGGCATGAGGCGATCTCTTATGTTTTCGTACGGTCCCAGGGGTCGACCAGAAATGCTCTCACATGAAGATGGAGATCGTATTCAAATTTGGCCTTCGTTCATTCGATAGCTACAGATTGAGACATTTGAGGATTAACTCGAAAAATTGAGTGAGTGGCAGAGAACCCGCAACAAAAATATACACTCGAAATTTATGGAACCATTGCGAAGTTTTTAGGTTTTGTTCAGAGTGATCCAAAGATTACGTGAGAAAAAAGAGACCGAAGAAGAACTACGGAAGCACTCATAAGTTGGCGAGACGCGAGCTTTGAAGTCTAGGACCAGGTGAGGCCCCATGAAGGGAATGTGAATACTGACTGCGAGGAAGTCAGTTGAGTTTGACAATGGCCAAGGAGACAGAGGAACATTGTTTAGTTACCACTTCACGTGGGAGATTGAGATTTTCTAAGAACTCCATTCTAAAGCATTCTACAACCCGGTAACGAACAAGCAATACTAGAAACAATATTCGCTCTTTCCAAACTAGCATTTTACAGAAATGATTTCACAATTTGGTCGTCAGAGATAAGTGAGGTAATTCCACTCAAAAATTACCTCGTATTACGACCGTATGAGCATTAATGATGGCTGTCGATCTACTGTTTTAATAGAATAGTAGGAGTTTGAGGCCTAATCCTATTTAAATTCAACTCTGTCTTCATACTGACTAAATAATGGCACGTAACAGCAACGCTTGCAAAAATAACATAACATCACGAGGGTAAGGCATCACTCGAGCAAATGTTAAAAAAATGTGTGCCGCAAAGTTGAATAGATTAAGGCAGTGTGAGAATTAAAGGCACTTTCTGTGATATAGAGGGAGAACGTTACTGAGAAGACTACCCATCTTTCTTAATTCCGATGTGTAGTTTTACATTCAAATGCGCGATATTACGCCTACACGGTCGCACAACCTTCTGCCGCTGGTCACACGACTCAAAAAAGCGGAAAAGTAACGTAGAGAAATACAAGATCTTGCTCATTCAGAAGATTCCGTGCCTTTTAATCATTTGGTTCACAGGAACTAACAAAACGATCACCGTTATATCATTGCATTGCGACGTTTGTATTCACGCACTGTGAATTGTATTTAGACAAGGGAGGCTCACGTGGCATTTGAGTGTGCAGAACAAGCAGGGCGTGCAGCTCTGTACAATGCGTAACATCATCACGCGGGGACGCTGCATGCTTTTGGAGATGTTTCATAAATCTTCATATGAAGCGTAGATTTCAAATTCGAATTCATTGAAGAATCATATGCTCAATTGATGCACATGAATTAAGTCAGTGTCACTGACGTGGACAACAAAGCACACAAGTTGAGGTCTTCATATAGTTGTATCACCGTGGAATATCTTAGGAACAACAGCAAATTTCCATACCCTGCTTTAAAACTAGGACTCCGTGTATACCCAGCTCGGACCACAGTTCAAGTTAAGCTGCTGAGCAGAGGGCCGGCCTGTCGCAAGCACACGCTGTGACAAATGAAAAAAAGATGAAAAGAAGCCCATGCAGGGAGAGCGGCCGTGTGTGTGTGTGTTCGAGCGAGGCGTATCCCGTCACACCCTCTTAATAACTTAAGCTCTCACAATGCTAAACTATCTGGCGCTCAAAAAAACAATCAGCCTCTCGGTCTGGCAGTGACTTACGAAGCATAGATCATGCGGGCAACGCGCGTCCGACGCGCGTAAGTCACGCTCGCGACTGGAAATGTTAATGGCGGCTGCGACGTAAGTCACCGTCACGTGTTACTTCAATGAATACCTGAGCGATGAAGCGCCGTCGCCCCTGCGACTGTCACGGGGCGCCAGCACTCGCCGGAAGTGGAGCCGTGCGCTGATATTTCTCTTGTAGTTTCAGAATGTCTCAGCAGCTGTAAGCCAGAGAACTACGAATGTGTGGATTTGGAGAAACGAGTGCACAAATAATGCAAAGTAAGAGTGTAATCTGTTATAGCGCATATGAAACAGTGCAGATATAGTGGTTGTAGATGTCAATGTATTTTACGAAAGATTTTGCTCAGTAAATTTGCTAGGAATCAATAGCTTCGTAGGTAGGTGGAGGATCAAACGAACAAAAATCAAAGCTGAAAGAAACCAGTGAAACCTTTGAACTCACAGAGCATCAGCATTGCTGCGACATCCACGCAGTCAAAACTAAGATAACACGCAAACTGGAGTCCTTAATCGCTCCATGCTGATCATTTTACAAGGCGGGCAGCATCGAGGTTCTTGGACCGGAAATGCCACACTCATATGAAACGCTTCGTACCCCGGAATTTGGTGGAGATTTGGAGTGGATTACGCGTAATCTCTCAGCAAAGCGGTGGAGTGCACTCGCCCTGTGATGAAGATAACCCGCTAAACCAACATGCTGATTTAAGCGGTGCCCCGCAGTGGGAGTTTGAGCGCTTGAATACCTTGCGTAATTACATCTCTGTCGCTGGACCTGCGGAGTGTGGGTACACAGGCCTCATGTGAGGTGACTCGTCTGTAACTAACGCGTCAGTGACTCGTCACAAACAAATTTTGACGCAGGCTTGACAGGCTCGTACATAGCATTGGTTCACGGACCTCGTGCTGTTGACAGGTGTACAGTACGCCCATTAAGTATGCAACGCTCTGGCGAGGGTTTACCTTTTCTGGAGGAATCTTGGTTTAATTAAAATAACAGGACTATGACCATTTGGCGAGGATTACAGGACTTTTGAGGTTGCTTTTCACATCGGAAATGGTGAGAAATTCGCAAGAAGCACGCAGTATCACCTATTTAGAACACATGTAACAGACAACCACTGTAAAATATTTACAAAGATATTTCATTTTTTGAACAAATTAAAATTAAATGAAAATATTTTCTGACGTAAAGGGTTGCTTACAACACTACAAAAAAATTTTGTAAGAGAAGGTACGAAAACATGAACTGCTTTCTTATGTCTTGTCCGAATTATGGAATGAAAAGAACTTGAGAAAATTCCAACTCACTGCGATGAATATTCTCAACTCTCCAAAATAACTTTTAATTTGCATCCAAATAAGTATAAGCACATAAAACATGAATGAATAACTAAACATAAAACAAAGGCTAATATGAATAACTAGAGGCAACAAGGGATACAAACCGATTGATTGTAAGCCCAGCTTCTCACCTCAGAGGCTTTAGGATTGATAAAAAACTCGTTTAAACCTCTTAGAAGTAGAAAAATAGTATTAAATCAAAAAATATGACTGCGACGAGCACATTATTTGGCGAACCCTAATTACTGAACACACATGAGACCATAGCCTCCATCCTGAGATTGTTGCACTGAGTGACACGAAAAGAAATTCCTGACCATGAGATCAAGACGCCCGCGCATTCGAGGGCAGCGAGATGCCGCGCCGGAAATGCTGCCCCGTTGCCTCGGCCGGGCAGGCGGCGCTGCGTGATGCTCCGTGTCCAGTTCTGAGGCCTGTGTGTGTGCTCAGCTTTTGGTCGGAGGCTCGCATGCTAATTGCAAAACTTTGCCCAATTTACCAGTGCACTCTAATCAGGAAATGACAGACTAATTGTAAGTCGCTGCAGAGTTTCATGCGCATTTTGATGAATATAACGAACGTCTTGGACGGCCTTCTCGGAGGTAGGGGCGGATCTCACGCAACTTGTGATCTTCAGAAAAATTGTTGAGATCTCTACGCAGCGAAATGCGGGAGTAAACAAACAGTCCAAAGAAGCAATTCATTGCCACGCGACCGTAACATTAATTAAAAACTATTTTTTGTACAATTCTAAGAGGAATGTGTTAGAGCAGGCATTTTATATAATTTAGATTTTATAGGAGGGAAGAAAATATTTCCAAGACCCAAAGTTGTAATTAGAGTGAAAATTGTAGTTAGAACAATGAACTGCTCCACAAATTAAGGCTTCTCAAAAATCAATATCATTCAATCGGTAACAACATCGCTGCAAAGGGGCAGATGAAAAATGGAGACCTTTTAATGGCGCGTTGTTAACAACGAAGAAATAATTGAAATAAAGGTTACAGAAGCTCTTCAAAAATCTTCCCCAAACAAATACGCCTCAAAGTCTGGCTTTAGCCATGAACTGAGAAGCATTTTTAAGAGCCCTTCTTAAATGAAGAAGATCCTTTAAGACAGCGGGGACTTTGGCGTGAATGTAAGCGGAGATGGAGATAAGGAGATGACCAGCGCGCAGGGCCGGCAGTCTGCCAGTGATGTACATCGCCCAACACGCACCGCCAGTTCTCACGCACGCGCCCTCCACGGCAGGCCCATGTTCAGGCCTGCCAATTACAGCCCCAGCTGCGGGGTGAGCTCACAGTTGCATTGCTGCACACCTAATCTATACTTGGTGACCAGTGCTTCGGTTTGTTTGTAAAGAAAAGTAAATATTGTTGAGTACCAGCAGCTGGATCACAAGTTGATTGCAGCGTGAATATGTAGATCACCAATAGCGAATAGGAGAACGTTTTGTAATATTTATGTACTCGTATTTTATTCATTGATGACCTCTTCGTAACTCAGCGAGATTTCAAAATTATACTTTGCCTGAGCAATCCCGTGAGAACAGTAGACCTTTCAGCCAAAAAATTACTTCCTGTGACCCGACATCTCGCGGAACCAACCTTTCCCTCTTAGGCCGCTCCTCGCTCTAGCATGCAGCGTCCCCGCGCGATGATGCTATGCATGGTACGGAGCTGCACGCCTGCTTGTACTGCACACCACAGATCAATTACATAAGTATACTAACCTAACATAACTATGTATGTGATCTGTGTGCACACTCAAATGACACGGGAGCCTCCCCTGTCTAAATACAAATCACAGTGCGTGAATACAAACATCGCAATGCAATGATGTAACGGTGATCGTTGTGCTTTGATCGCTCTCCGGGTTTGGCGGTACGAAATACGTCGTCTCGTGACTACAGAAATTTTTGAGTTTCTTAACTCTTTAACATCGCTGTATAGGGAGGGCATTGAGGAGAGTGGAAATACATTTGGAATATACGCACGGTCAGATGGAAATAGTGTGTTCAATTTCTATTTGTGCTACTATTGCACAAGCTTATTGTACAAGGCTGTTACAAGAATTTATAACTTGGCTAAGATATCTTCAATGCCCTATGCATAAGATGTTTCTAAGTTTTAAGTGGATAAATAAGGCCTATTCCTAACAAATAATAATATTTAAAGTACAGACAGCCTTAATACCATTCACTGAATGCAACCACAACCGACGCTTGGAACCACCTCAGGTACTGTAAATGCCGACGATGACAAAATGGCGCTCCGTTATAGAGAGCTTGCTTCTGTCACACACGTCGTTCTCCCAAGTCAGGGTCCGAAGCTATCGTCCAATGAATGCTAATACCCAACACCTTTTTTATTCAGAGGAAGACTAACGTGCAGGATGAACCAAACGCGTAACTGGGATCCACTTGCGTATGCGAGGTTTTGCATTTCGGTAGACGTGCAAACATTCGGTGTGCTTCACAGCACGAAGGAAGATGCAGTGAGAGTACTAGCACGCTCTGAAGTAACACTACTCGTATGTACATGAGCGTGCATTGCCAGTGGCAGACTTGAATATCTTGAATATCTTGAAAATGTTTGAGCCTCTATGCCCTGGCCACACTGGAGTGCCGCCGGCCGACTACCCATACACTGGCCACCTTCTCACACGCACCCAAAATGGCTGAGTGTGCACGGTGCCTCACACAACCCACGGCAGATATCCTCGGTTTGCTGGAAATTTCCTGGATCGGCAGCTGAGATCGAGCGTCGCCAGCGAGGTATCGCTCATCAATCGCGCCTCCAGACACCCCGGAGATGTACGCGGCGCAGACAGCCGCTATCAACAAATAGAATCGCACGCTTAACTGCTAAAAACACGCCGATCTCGCCCAAAACCAATTCGTAATAAATTGATTTTTTATTCAATGAATTATTGATTGTGGGTTATTCTAAAAAATGACGGATGAGCGTTTGCGCTGAGCTGTGAGGAGCCGTGAGGCTTTTCTGGGAGAACGAAAACGTTGCCGTTGATGGCGTTCCTTGATTTTATGCATGAAAAGCTGCTCGGGTTAATTTTGATTTTTAGAATGCATAAGAGATTAAATTCGTAACGTACTATAGGCGTCCTCTATTCAGAAAATAAACGCATAAAGATTGTTCTTTTAAAAAGATTACATCGCTATAAAGGTCGGACCCGAGTTTCAATGAGATATACCTCCTCTAAATGTAAAAAACTTCATACAAATTCGTAGAATAGGGCCTCACATGAGAGCAATTTTAAATCAGAGCAGCTATTTCAATTGAACTCATGTAGGTATGATACGAGCAAATCCCGTACCAGTCAGCGGAGGCTCGTATCCACACGACACGAGCAGGGCGCACCGCACCATGGATGAGACACAAGGGCTCTCAAGAGAAACAAAAGTTCTGCTTCTGTCTCGACCTCCACGGCTTTGATCGAGGAAATTAAGAGCGTGACAGAGCGTTGATCGGTCAAATGGAAGGGGCGCTGAGGCTCATAGGCTCGCATACATGAGTAGGTCCACAAATAGAAAGAATCATCAAGTGCATGAAACTCAGTACTCGTTTGTACGGCGTTTGTTTTCATTTACAATTGACTTCCAGTGATTTTGTCAATAGGTACTAGATGCAGTTTTACAGGGTGGCCCGAAAAAAATGTATACACTGTTTTGAATAATTAGTACTCTTTCGTTAGCGTAAATACAAAAAACCTTTCAAGACTTTCCTATTAAAAATTAAAACTTTATGGAGTATAAAAGCTACAACCGAACAGTTTAATCGGAGTAATCCTTTCATTTCCTAAATATTTTTTACCTAAAACCAAATCAAATAAACTCTCGTTTTTTGGCCATGCAGCTAATGAGAGAACAACGTTCCTTCGTTGTGGAAACGTTCTTTGAATCAGAAAACACATCGCAAGTTGTAAGAAGGTTTCAACTTATCTTTGGTGGGAAAACTGTGACTAGTTTGGCCGTTAAAAGGAATACTGACAAGTGGCCAGCTCTTGGTACTATTGTGAACAGGAATAAGGGACTCCCTGGAGACTCAGAACTGCACTAGCGGAAGAAAATATTCAAATGGTCCGACAAAAACTTGAAGAAACCCTCTCCCTTTCAACCCGACCTCATGGGACAAACCTATCTAGAGCAACATTCCAGAGAATAGTTAGAAAAGATATGAATTACTATCCTTACAAAGAAAACATTTGTCACAATGTATTAAAAAGAGATTCGGAACAGCGAAGAAATTTCTGTGAATGATTCTTGCATATAAACGAAAGATTTGTCGCAGACAACATTGCGTGTGATGAATCGACATTGCATCTGAATGAACTAGTTCAATATTCCTTTCAACTGTCAGGTTATTACAATAAGGAAATGTTCTTCTATAATGATTATACATACTTGAAGCTCGGTGAAGGAACTTAAAAATTCAATAATTAACGGACATTTTTTGTACCAAAATACAAGTTCATGGAAATAAATGTAAATTGTGCAAATCGCAGGTTCATAAACAATGGACACATCACAAACATGAACGTTAATACAAATGCGCATTTAATATCTTACTCTACCAAAACATAGAACATTGAGACCCCCTGAACAATAACATTCATTTATGAAGACTGTACGACTGACACAGAGGCTGAGCTCTCCACACTCACGCTCAGCCGATCAGGTTCCAGACCAGCACCTTCCTTGAGCCTCCGTTTCAGGACTGAGCGAAGATGAAACAGACACAGTATTCTACCACGGGAAACTGAGTATTTGATGTAACTTCAACATCTTCAAACTTTCATTCAGTGTGAATTAGACGTTAGTGTGACATCAGATAGCCGACGCTTTGCAAGGGACAACTTGGAGTCAGTGAGACCAAGTGGCCGGAGCAGCAGCTTGGCCACCGCCGTCACGGCCATGTTTTGGCACTTGGCTGTCCAGCGGCCCTGTGAGCGTGGGTACGTACAAGGTTCCCAGTCCACAGGATTGTTATTATATCCTTCTGGTAGCCATAACAGCCAAAACATAAAATACAAAGGTCATGCATATTGTACATGTTGGATAAATATATTTCATATTAATGGTTAATATATATTGAAAAGTGTTTAACACACATTCAGCGGACAGAGATGGAACGATGATTTGGTGAGCCTGTAAGGTGGGTGGTGTGCGATGTTGCAACCATTATATGTGTTCCTTACACGCCTGTGTTGCTGCGGCCATTACATCAGACTGCATCGAATGATTCTAATGAGCAGTCCCATGTAATTGTTCATGCATAAAAACGTATCAATCGTTTTATATCACTAAAAGGGTTGAGAAATACGATTAATATAAAGTAATAACGAAAAATTAAAATAAGAAATTTACAATAAATAAAAGTTTCAAGTTTATTCTAAAAGTCGCATGTGTGGTCTGGGTTCCCATTAGCAAATTAATCTGCCAATCAACTACAAAATTGATTTGCACGTCAACAACAGACTTTCCTTGTTGACAATGTGATTTGCCTGTCAACACCTTAATTTCGCTGTCAAAAACTCCATCTGTGCATCAGAATTTTTTTTTTAAAACAAGCATGTTGTCAATAGTAATAACAAAAACAGGACTTATAGGTTTAAAACAGAAAAGAAATAAACATAAACGACTACAACAATTACGCAGTTTTTATATACTGATAATAACTTTCACTTACCTGCTTCATCGTAGAGATTCACTTCAGATGCTTAGTTAATACTGTGTCACACTACAGCGAGATCACCAGGCTCCCGCCGAAGTCTCCAGACCAACTCCGACATTTTCTCGAGAGGATTTTGAATCCAGCGGGAACTGAATGGCTCAAATAAACCGCACTTAATATCGAGTTTCCGTAAAAGCACCGGTGCGAGCACCCAAGCATGAAAATGTTCAAAAAAACAAAAAAAACATTGCACGATCACTCCACGTAAATACGTCCGATGGCACCACGCACTGAGGCTTAGGTAAACATTTTCAGTGAATAAATGATAAGACACTTGACTACATACTGTTCAGTACAGCTAGTAGATAATTATGTATATACACTGCTATGAAACTGAAACAATGTGCATGTCAAACAAAAAATCTTACCCCTTGAATCTGCAGTTACTGTTTCATTCACGGTTCGACTTACAGTTTTTGATCAGAAGTTATTTCAAGCAAGGTAGGTCTTAGGGTTTTAGTTCAGAAAATCTCTTTTCTTCATAACAATTACTTTATTCGTTGTTGACGAACGGAACAAAAGGTACCTTCTAAGTCATGTAATAAAATTATTAGTTGTCACAGCTTGGTTCTCTTCAAATTCAGTGTAAATTAAAAAAAACTACCGAAGCCTTAACTTTTTTTTCTGCCTCATGGCAGTGATTGCAATTCATACTTCATTTGTTTAACAATAAATCGGATATTTGTTTAGATTACCAATCCAATTAAATGTTTGTCTTTGCCAAATGTTAACAGATTTATGCCTCAAGAGCCGTTTCATTATTTAATTAAGTATATACATTCAAAGCCCGCGTTGAGTAATTTGTGTTTTTGATATACCCAAATAATAATATTTCAAATTGTTAAAGTACTTCCTAACATGCATAAGCTATGCATAAAACATTAGTTAAGATTCATAAATAATATATCAGACAAACTGACCATGAAGTCATAAAAAACCTAATTCTTAGATGCTTCAAAACACCAATTAATTTTCATTACCCACGGGATACGAAATGCTTAAATAGAATGGATTGCGCTAGGACATTTATCGATATCATTTCCGTACCATAACCGGTGATGAAAGTCATTTCTGAGAAATGTTAGGTGGGCGTTGCCGTCAATTATATCTCTGAAGTGTCTGAAAAACTGAAGCATACACTGCAAAATGGCGATAAGTTTATACAAATGAGACTTTTGATAGTGATGCGGTTTAGAACTCAAGTGTCGCGGAGCTAACTTCCAATCCAAATTATTTTGGAAATAATATACAATTAATTTTACTTTTTTGACTGTGAATTTGCGTTCTAACAGTTCAACTTTGATGTACAGGGCAGAGTAATTAGACCTCGAGCAGCTCTGTTGCTGTCACAGTCCATGAGAGGAGCAGCCTGCAGAGCTGAACATTTTTTAGAACAAAGGTTTTAGTAAAAAGGTTTTATAATTTTTGCCATTTCCAAATGGTGAAAGAGAGCTACGTACTATTTATACTTCAAATCTAATTTAAACTTCATGTTCTTAAATCGGGGTCTTTTTCAGTTGATGTTAAACATAGTTCATTTTTTAGTTGAAAAACACAAATCTGAAAGTAGAGACAGTCCCGATAAAAATTAAGGAGCTATCTTTACCCTTTAAAATTTATTATATGCGAACTCAATTTTCCTGAAACTTTCACTGACAAAACTTGTAGCTCACATACTGAAATTTTTGCAAATTTTCAGGGGAGCAGAAATAATAAAACTTTTTATTTATGGGTACCCAAAATTAGGAAATAAAATTAATTTTTCAATTAAACACGATAGCAGAACATAACACAAATGGTTATTTTCAATACTTAGTACTGGGACCCTTGCTTTCAATCACGGCTGCACATCCACGCTATCGAATTTCCCCAAATCCCGACACTCGTCAAGTGCAATCTTCTCCTATTCTTCTTGCAATCTCAACCACAAACCCTTAACATTTACTGGATCTTTCGTAATGGCATTTTCCCCTAGACTCTTCCGGAAGTTTTCTCTGGGATTCATGTCCGGACTCTGAGGAGGCAAGTCAGTAACCTCTATTCTTTATAAATAATTCATAACTAGCTTCGCTTTATCGCTGGGCGTATTGTCTTACAAAAATACAGAATTTTCAATTGCTGAATTCTTCAACACTGGTACTATGTACTTTTTTCGACACATTCTTGTACACAGCGGCATTAACTTTACCATTTAAGCGTACAAGAGGTGACGAGCTCTGTCCTGATGTCATGCCAAAATTAACATTCTTCTCTGTACAGGTACATTCAAAAATTTATAAAATTTTCTTCCGAACAAACAGTTTACCATTACTTCCAAATACATAAAATTTAGCTTCATCACTGAAAAATACGGTCTTTTTCCGTCTAACTGACGTGTTTGAATGCAAATGCCAACGTTGCTGACTGGTTCTCTTTATTAATCAATGGCTTTTTCCGAGCCCTATTACATGCAATCTTCTGGACACAGTTTGCCATGAAACATTGACGTCATCAAGTCATCATTATTTATCCGAGAAATGTTAGCCACAGTTAGAAAATGGTCTCTGATTGCTAGGTTTTGTGCACCCAGTCATCACTTTCTGTAGCTTTCCTTGGTCAACACGGCTTCCTTACGTTAGTTAGCCTACAAGTTTCGTTGTAAAATTACAGAATTGAAAATTTGCTAAAAATTTAAGTACTGTACAGTTTCATAGTTAATAACGAAGCTTGTGTGCAAGAGGCGATACAAGGAGGAGCAAGATCTGTCATGTTATGGGGCTGTCTGAACTACACAAAAGTGGGTCCTTTAGTTGAGGTATCCGTCAAATGAACCAGCATGGGTGCATTGAGGTGCTAGATAACCAACTTTTGCCATTCTAAAATATCTGAATGAAGAAGAACATGTTTCTTTGCCTATATTTCAGGATGACAACTATCGGGGGATCGGGCGAGAACTGTCATTAATTGACATAGTCATTCAGGGTATGTCAAGCATTTAGACCGGCCAGCTAAGCCTCAGATATTAACTCAATAGAAAATTTGTTCGCCCACCTAGAACGACAAGTTAGACATCGAAAAGATGGTCCACGAGTTGTGGCCGTACTATACGCTCAGTTGATGCAAGAGTGGTTTAAAATCGACCATGGGGAATTTAGGATAATTTTAGACTCAATGCAAAGCAGAATTGCCCCCATAATTCACGCTCATGTTGGTTCTACGCCGTTTTAGTTGTAGGTGACTATGCTTTATCCGGGGAGCTTATCTAGGTTTTACGATTTATTTTCTTTAGAAACTATTAAATTAATTTTTTTAACTGCCCAAAAACTTTTTGAGCTAACTGTTTACTAAGTACAAGCCGTGTGACTAACCCTTTCGTACAACACGCATCTCTGATAAACAAGAGGCCGTCAACACTTGAAACAAGTCTTGACTTTGTGCTTTGAACCCTGCAAGGTTCTATCAAAGAAAGGCGTTGGTATGAAATCTGAATCTCAGAAGATAACATTGAACGTAGAAGCTATTGAATATTGCTGTGCCTTGGGTCAAAGAAACATTTAGGATTGATATAGTCACCGTTTAACGGCATGCTTACTAAAATGCTGGTTTTAAAATTAGTTCCCCTCAGGAGCCATAAGGATAGGTCATAGGCCGCAGGGATAGGTTAGTTTTGGGCTATCTATCCTGTGCTCACTTTTCATCTTTCCATTCCATCTTTCTCTTCCTTGTCTTTTCTTCCTCTTCATTTTTAACATACTGTCTATGCGAAGGGGATCCTGTGTGGGAACACACCTTGTGCATAAATTCCCCATGTTTTACAGTCCATACTCTTTTCTTCCGGTGCGACATTGCCCAGTCACTGTTGCCCTGCAATG
>VOMN01083430.1:0-10987 GCA_014899125.1 Orchestia grillus | reverse complement strand
TAGTCCCCCAACATAATAAGCATCGGTAAGGGGGCTATTAACTTCTCTATTTTGTCCTCAATGCAAGACAGCACAGTTTCAAAGTTTCGCATTTCACATAAAGGAAGTCTGTAGATTGAGACGAGGCACATCTCGAGACTTTTCGACACAGTTTGTCCGGAAACAGATATTTCATCTCATATTTACGTAAAAACGTGTCCTGCGTTGAGAAAACAATCCTTGTAAGCTAGTCGATGAGTGGAAAGATCCTCTCTCATAGTTTTTTTTCCTTGGGCTGCTCTGCACTTTTCAAGGTGTGAGTCTACTAGTGTCGTTGTAAACTTTTAATATTCGGCTCACAGCTCTCATGAAAGTCCAGAAATTTGTTCAACGTTGGGATTTTAGTTCCGAAATTTTAAAATTTGGATCTGATAGCTGTATTTACTCAAAAACGTTTTTACCATGTGACAAATGCAGCGCTGTTATCAAACAGCCTTAATTTTCTTGGTGTTGCCCTGCGCGTGTCGTGAACATGAATCATTTGAGAGCACCAGGTTTAATTTCATCAATGAGCTTTACCTTCGCACTTAAAAATGAGCAAATTGCTAATTTTGATATATATATATATTCAATTACCCATGAAAGTTGGGACAATGTTTATCATCTAGGTACCTACATTTAGTCGAGACTCTTGAAAAAATAACCTATTGTTTCAGTTGGTTTCGAACTTGTATAATTAGGCTCCCTAATTCGGACGTAACTATGTTTTTACAAAGTGAATTATGTAGGATGTAGGAAGGAATTCAAGATGTTTTAATGTTGGATCAGCTATGTAGGATGAGTCACGCAGTTATGTTGTGTGAATCATGCAGTCATGTAGAGCACGATAAAAAGGTGGTCCCGTAAATTGTATTCGTAATTATTGATAAGATTGGTACGAAGTCTTTGATAAGAAACGACTCAAGTTCTTATCGCATTATCACTCCACATGACTACGAGTCTAATAAAGCGCTAAATGACTGATTAATCGTTCGATTGGAATGTCACTATTTCTGCTGCAATATGAAATGACGTAGAGGTAACAAAAAATACTGTTTTTTCAATTCGGTAGTTCACTGCACAAAATGTAGATGTCGCTTAACCTTCCGAGATTAAAAATAAAAAGATCGAATTGTTTTTGTGTCATATGAGCAGATTGGAATGTTCTATCATTGACCTTAGTTTTTTGATACAATCAGATCTATTTTCTTCGTCCTTGTCTCATTGTTGAGCTTTAACCTCTGATAACGTGTTACAAGAACGGCATTGTCATACAGTGAGGAAGGCATGAATAATTTCTAGTCACTAGCACCAAAAATCAACTCAAATATCGGAATCAGTGTCATATTTCTTAAAATAATTATTTTTAGCCTGAATATTTGTTTATGAAATGAAAGCAAAAATATCATGTTTGGGTATTGTGCATTGTAGCAGGTGGAAATAGTTCCTTCGTATAATATGACTTGCACTAATTTTAACTTTTATTGCTTATCCTTAAGTACTATTCCTGTTCAAGGGAATTCGCCTCAGGGACTCTGTGGCGTAGTGGTAGCGCTTGCTCTGTACCGAGAGAGTCCCCCTTGGGAAAGGAAGATTAAAATAGAACATTTTTTTGCAACACCCATGTGTACTGAGTTTATTTATAAAGCCTTCAAAACCCAATGTGTTAAGTGTCAATTTGACTGGCATAGTGGCTTTTTTCCATTCCTTTCTTAAGAACAAGTTTGGTTGTTGAAAGACTAGAAAAAGGAAATTCTCGGTGTTAGTACCCATAATTTTTCTGGAAAGTCATGGCTCCGTCATCCAGGGCTTATCCTTCTCTGTCTTGTTTCTCCCTCTTCAACGTATAATCCAAGCCCTTTCAACCACCACTCCAAGCCTTTTCATAGTCCATTCCAGCCCTTTCAAAGTCTACTCCTAGTTTTTTCGACAACAGTTCCAAGCCTTCTACGTTAATTCCGATCCTTGTTTCATTCTTGGCGTGATCACACCGACGCCACGTACTCTTTGCATGTCTGAGAGCGTTCAGGCCATTGTAGCACTCTACTCTATAGTCGTAGAAATTTTGTGGCACCCACACCGCGCTCGTTATTCTCGTTATTTACTCGTTATTGCGTCAGACCGTGTGATTCCAACAATGATTGCTAATGCGTAAAGTGTGGGCAACGAATTTAATAATTAAGGACATGCAAGACTTTTTGATAAAACACAAATTAACATGCGAGTAAAAATCATAACAAATTTTACTAAACGGAAACACTACATTGTATAATCATATAACCTTTGATATATATTCAGATGTCATTTTTAGAGTCATGTATGCCACGAAGCAAGAATAGGCTAAATCCGATTTTACGCTAATGAGTCAAAAAAGTAAACTCAAGTGGGCATATTATGAGTATTTAAAAACTTAGCTAAATTTATAAATGATGCACTTTTTGGGGTGCAGAAACATCAGGTATGTAGTAAAACTTAGTACATCTACGTACCAAGTATAATGATAAAAAATCAGGCAGAGTAAGTGTGTCAGGTTTCAGGATGGCTTCGCCCTTATGAGAATTGAAGCCATCACCCTAAGTAATACTCGTCTTAGGAGGTCTCTACATGATCAGTCAAAATCTGAAGGCAGTGGCGGGAGCCACCCAAATAGGGGCATCAACTAACTCTCTCAACTAATTAACTTTTTTCTCAATTTTGGAGTCAGGTCGGAGGTCAAGGGACTGCACAGGCAACCTGACTCCCAAATTGAGAGCAAAGTTAGCATTCAATGCCGATATTTTTGTAAAAATATAGTTTTACAATCCAACACGTTTCAAATAGAGTATTTTCTTTTAACATAAGAGTAGCGTACTCACGACATCGAGCATGTAAGATGGTGGTTTCCCTCTTCGGCCTATGCTTAGAAGCAGTCGTAGGAAATGTGGTGGTAAAGAATATATCCAAGACGCGAATATGTACCTAGCTAAGCTACTTTAGCGAATTATCCCGAATATCAAAAACAATCCTGGATTTTTCTAAATAATATAATGGAACATAGCCCAAGAGATTTACTTTGAAACATCCAACCAACCTGTTCTTAACTCACCAGATATTTTAACAATGAGGGCTGAGAGGGCAGTTTCCTCAGGCTTTGAGGAAATAACGTTACCTAATGTAAAATGTTAATGACTTAGGGTGTGCTGAAAATTTCAGATTATATGCGTACAATATGTTATGATAAATATTTCTGTAATTAAGTTAAAAAGAGAAAGAATCTAATAAAGAAATTCAGCCCATACTTTAATTGTTCGGCTATAGGTATTCGTGTCGTGGCAGCATTAGGAATGGGCAGAAATATAGACTACTCAGTTTTAATATAGCTAAATTACTAGCTTTAAATTCCATATGAAACGTTAAAAATTACATATTAAGGTCTGGCTTTGGTAAGGGAATAAACTACACCAAGAAGTAGAAGAGAGATTTTGTAAGATACAATAATTCAGCAATTCTTAGGTTGAGGCCTTGTAAGCGATGTGAAGAATATTTATGCAGCCTACCAAAGCTCTAACTAAAAGTATTCAGGAATAAAATGGCAAAAGCACAATTTATTTTTACTCTCAAGTTATTAATAAAATTAAGTTTTAAAATTTAGGCTCATAGCTAACTAAAGATAGCAAAATTTCGAACACGAATTGGAATGGTTGTCTCAAAAATCATTTTAGATGGCTTGTTCATGATACTTAGTCTGGACTAATTTAAGGATATACGCAAAAAATGCGTCCTTCACCTACTTCTGCTTGAGTGGACTTTATCTTTTAGTATCTGTTTTATCATGAATGAATGACGATCGAAAATGGACTTTTGACCGAGTTAGCAATGAGTATCGGATCGACGCATCCGCATTTTCGAACAGCTGTGATTTGCTTACAGTTTGCAGCTGACTGCGTTTGGTGATGGGTGTGCGTGCATTAGACAACTGTTTCTAGAAATCGCGTGCGGAGTAACCCGTGCTCGTTATATTACAGCTATTAAAACAATGGTTGAGTCGTGCCCTAAGCCTCAGGCGGCTTGTTTGGAGGACGCTGTAGTTCTAAAAGAGGGCAGTTCTCCTTCATCTATTCACTCGCTTCCATGGCTCTTGGGTAAGTAGCTGGAATGAATTAAAACTTTATTCAGTGCTGTGATTTGCTTGTGGTTGAGTGTCACTTCTGAATACTCCCACACTTTTATATTCGAAGATACGTTTTTTAAAAATATTCATTCAATCGCCTGTCAGCGTGTGTGTTGTTATCTTCATACGACTCCTCAGCATGTTCGCATAGGTTCTCAATGGTGGCTGAGTAGAAGTGAGAAAAAATTAGAACTTGCCATCAATTTTTTTCTTAACAGATGCAGGAAACCACTTTGAAGAGTGTAAGAGGGAATAGAAAAAGCTTATACTTCTTCACATTTATGTTTTATAAAATATCTTGAACACCAAAGAAGCACTTTTGCATGTACTCATAGTTGCATACTTTCATGTTGATCAAATTTGTATATCTTGTAGATAAAAATACTGTTCAGGAGAGGTGTATTATAATATTTGAAATTGTTTCTTGATATCAAAATATTGTTTAATAAATACCTTGTAACATAAAAATAAAGTTGTACCTGCAAAACTGATTATGGTATGGGCAAAGTAAAAAGAAAATTATAATTTGATACTAACATGCATGACCTGCAAAGGATCCATTCTTATGTTATACAATAAATTTAGAATAGTTCTATGAGTCCTGCACTGCATAGGACTTATGCTCATCTTGATGTAGCTCAGTCTACAATCCCTCTTCAGACCTCCCACTAGTGCCCCACTAACCCATGTGCAGTGCAGCAGTTACAGTAATTGGTGAGTGCCATTTTAAATTGATTCTGTAATACTCAAAGCTGCATTTTAGGTTTAATTCATATGAAACTTCATCAAATGAATTTTTCTGTTCATTTGCAGATACTAAAAAATTCTGTTATTCTCTTTGGAGTCAGTTCACCTCATACAGTGTTTTGGCCCATAAGAGTGACACATAGCTCATTTGATATGAAATTCTAATGTGGATAAATACTCTATGCCAAGTTTTCAATTTCTAGAAACTTGAAAAGTTATAGACCATAATAAGAATTAGGCAGAAAATTTAAAACAAATTTGAAATGGAAAAATACTGTACAAGTTTTTTAAAAATCAGTATAAAGAATTTATTCTCTGCATGGAAACTCATAATGTAAAAACAACCTCATCATTCTAATGTAAAAATTGAGGGTAGTGATACTTTTTGAAAATTATACAATAAAATTGTATAATTTTTTTGAGAAATCAAAAAAGTTTTGAGAGGCAAAATATGTTTTTATCAAGTTATATAAGAGTGCCAAATTTGAAATCAATCTCTCTCATACCAAAAAAGTTGACCCAAAAATCAGACTTACCATATTTCCTTTAGATTATCAACTGCAGTACAGAATTATTCAAAAAGTTTGACAACACTGGAACTCGGGACTTGGAAGTCTGTAGTCTGAACCTCTGACTCCTACTGTTCGCTAGTTAATAATAATTATGAAATATTTTTATGTACCAGCTGAAGTAAAAGAATCCATAATTTGAAGAAAAACTCTGTTCTCTTCATTCACCTCTGTTCCATTTATTCAAAGACCTATGTTCAATGCATTGCAAATTTTCAACTTCATTGGTTAGTTATTAAACAAATTTAGATACAAATCATAAAATCTGAGCTTCTTAAAGGTTATTTGCAAACTTAAATCAATAATAACTTAGCATTGTTTTTAGAATTCTGCTGTTATTTACAGCCTTTTAGGTGGTGTAATGTAGTGTTGGTGTGAGGGTGTGATTTGAGCCTAATATATGCTCTATTCTTAATTAGATTTACAAGAAATGAGCTCAAAAATTACTATCAACAGTCAATTAGATATTTTTGTTTCCAATGAGTAAGCAACCTCCCTTCCTCTCATTTGTTGGGCACAGAAATGTAAGCTCTTTAGCATAAGCTCAATTCCTAGAATTACATCCTGTTTATTGCACAAGAGTGGTCATAAGACATGAGAGAACTGAAGAATTATAGAACTATTGCTCTAGCTGACACTGTGAGTAAAATTTTCTTTGCTATTTTGAATAAAAGGATGAAACAAGTTGTAGAAGAAAATGGAGTGATGGATGACAAAGAGTGTGGGTTATGAAGGGACAGATGTGGTGAGATCAACTTGTATGTGATGAATGAAAAAATGAAGAATGACATTAAAAAAATGTCTGGAATATTTTATATTAAAAAGGCAATTGAAAATGTGAACTGTTTGAGGGTGTTTAAAATACTTAGGAACATTCTTTCCTTTGAGTCCTCAAGTCTAAAAATTGGTCTTTATTCTGACTTTGAAGCCCTGCTGAGACTCATTCACCTCAGTTTTTGCATTTCAAAATGGTAATCAACTAATGTTAATCTGGTTAACTATGGTAAGGTTATAATAGGCTTAGATTAGATTAAATAAGGTTGTTTGTGTATGAATGTAGTAGTATATTTACAACTGATAAAAGTTGCTTTATTACCATTAATATCTCAAAGTTTAATGGTATGTGACAAGTTTTGTTTCAATTCATTATAAATGGATAGAAGTATACTAGAACAATGGCATACAATATGTAAGCTTGAATGGTATGCTAATCTGGGTGTAACCTTTGTTTTATGTAACTTAAATTTTAATGAGTGGGTGTAAAATTTAAATTGTATCTTAAAATACCTACTAAACTTGTCTTATTTTGTCTGAATAATTTCTACGGTTTGACAAGCATTCATAGTCTTCAAATCTTAGGAAAATTTTTATAATATTGTATGTTTGCTAACAAAGGATGAAGGCAACAGTACCTTCATTTAGGTTTCCTTAACACCTTGAGAAATTATATCAAGAATTATTGTCTCCATATTTGTTCTATTCACTCACTCACTGTCAATTACACAAACAGTGTGAACACAGTACTGTCCTTTGTATGATATGTTGTTATGGATTAAAATTACTTTATGATGTAAGGATATTTTAAAATCTAATGTCTTGTTTTTAAATGTTCCAGGTTGGGTGTGGTTGTCGATTGTTGGTCCAGTGCTTGCCATGAAACTTTTTGCAAAAGTTGGCCGAGCTCTATTTTTGAAATATATTTGGAGAAGAAAGTCTCTTGCAGGAAAAGTGAGTCTGGAAATTTTTCAAATTATTGTAGCTGCATACATATATTCTACATATTTCTGTTTTAAATTTAAGCTGATGTAATTTGACTGTACTACTGCAAGTACATGAAGTTTTCTCGGCAGATAAGTTAATGTTTTCTTGAATTACTTCTTCTTACAAGAAATGGATATTTTAATATAAATCATGAAAGTTCTTTAAGAAAAATGTAAATGAAGTGCAAGCTTAACACTTGACCAGAATTGAAAAAAAAATTAAAGCTATAAGTTACTACCTATATCTAGCACAGACTTCACTAGATTATCTTTAATACATTCCATACCTGGTTTATGAAGAAATGAGGAATCTTAAGTTCTTCTGTATCTATACTGATCTTTTTTGTCTTCATTGTCCTAACTTGAAGAAATTATAATTTATATATATGTATTCTCATAACTGACTGCAGCACCAGCAGTGTTTGCTTCATAGTAGTGGCTGCTTTTAGCCTTGTGAAGGACTAGTGTTCAATACTTCACCTCACTTCTCCTCTCCTTAAATTAGGCCTGTATACTGTGCAAGCTCTTGTGCCTGGCTGTCTTTTTTTCTCTTTGTCTTATTAACCATTTATCACTCTTCAAGCCCTGTAAAATGCTCACCATTCACCTTTTTTATGCATTTTAATGTAATTGATTACACGGGATCAGTATGGAGAACTATTAATAGCTCTAGTGTTAATTACTGCCACCAATTGCTCAGTATTGAATAAATGTAATAATGTTGTTCTTCTGCTAGGTTTTGGTGCTTATGAAATAAAACAAGAAATTGTTCATGTTACAGTAATTAAAAATGAAATATTATATATACCTAATGGATACCAAGTTATAATATACCTTAAAATGATTAGCATATCAAGTACTGATGTTTTCCAATGTTTTCTGGTTTTGTTATTTTATTAAGCATGGAGCTTTTGTCTTTATTTCTTTGCTAAAAAATTGTTTTATTCAAAACAATTTTAGGAAAACATACTATGATAGCATAGCCTTCACAGTATTGAAACAATATCTAGAAAGCAATGGTAACTGCTGAGTTTATGGCCTTGGGAAATAAAACTATGATTTCTTATACAAATATATATCATCTCAACATAAGAGGTCAACATACATTGCTTGGGCAGGTGGTGCTCATTACAGGGGCCAGCTCTGGAGTTGGAGAAGCCGTCGCTCGTCTTTTGTACTGCGAGGGCTGCCGCCTCATTCTGGCTGCCCGCTCTGTTGACAAACTGAATGCCCTGAAGCAGCAGCTCATAGCTGAGTGTGAGGTAGGTGCTCCAGAAGTGTGAAAGATTGGTGGCAACATGGAACTTTTCAGGTATTGGGACCTTGGCAACTTGACTAATAGCATTTTTCTTTATATGGAATTCACATGTGAATTCATTTAGGCTGAGGTAGTATTTGTTTCTAGAAACATAATTGCTTGTGTTTGATACCTCACTTAAATACATCTTCTGCCACACTCTTTACATTTAAACCTAATGTTTTTTATTCCATACAGGTATGCTTTTTGTGTTGTATATACTGTTCTTGAATAATTTGTTTTTTTATCTTTGTAGATGTTAGTAATGCAAGCACCAGTAGGTGGTAGTCTTTAGCATGACATTGTGCTTCTAAGCTGACATTTTCTTCATAGTTCATCTTTGGTCTTTTGTGAACTAGATACTGAAATTACTGCAAGAAACCATTCTTATATCACGGCAGACGCCTGTAGTGCAAGAGCCCATAGTGCTGGAGCTCGACATTTCCGACTTGAGAACTGCCCCTGACATCGTGAAGGCAACTGTGGAGCGTGTAGGGCATGTTGATATCCTCATCAACAATGCCGGCCAGAGCTCCAGGGGTGCTGCAGCAGACACGCTGGTTGATGTCGACCTCAAGCTCATGCTGGTCAATTACTTCGGCCATGTTGCTGTCACCAAAGGTGGGACGAAGTACAAGACTTGGTAGAGTAGGTTGGGATTTGGTGGGTTCAGACTTGAATGGCTTGAGGCTTGGTTGCTTGAGACATGTTAGCGTGGGATGTCAGACTGGAATTTATGATGGAGGGTAGTTGTGGTCTCATGGAAGAATGGGTATACATTGATGTAACGTGGTTAAAAATGCTATTGCTGATGCTCCACTGCATGGCCAAGAAAAAAGTTGTGTACTTGTGTGTTACATAGGTATGATCCATCTTGCATGCCTCTGGAGGCAGTATGATACTTTGGGGCTGTTTTTGTTGGACTAGATTAGAACCTTCAACTCATTACTGTAACTAAATGAAGCCACAAGGGGGTTTGCAAGTTCTTTATGATCATATTTACCCTTCAGTGGACATATATTTTTCTGATGAAAATGGGAAGATCCAGGATGGTGATACTCACTTTCAATAGGCCAAAGTTGTCTGAGATTAGTTTCCTATGCATGAAGGATCATACATGTGCTTGGATTGGCCTCTACAATCTCCAGATCTATGTTCCATTGAGGACATATAAAGTGAGCTTGAGAGGAATGTATGTCCCACATCACCCCTTTCTTTAACATTTAATGTTTAGGGTAAAGAGGTTACTTCAATTGCAGCTAAAAATAGAGCTCAGACATATTCAAAATCTTATAAAATCAATGCCAGGTACCTAGAGTGCTTGCTGTAATTAGATGATACATAACAATGGTAGATAAATCATTTTATGATTAATGAATATTTCAGTTATGCATCTTGTGAGGATTCCAATAAAGAACTTCTTATGATATTAAAATATGAAATGAACAAATTCTGCTTATATAGCTCAGGTATTCTGTGAAAAAAAATTCCATTGTTGATGTATTATTGAGCTACCGTCCTGCTCCTCTCTCATATCTCTTCCCTGCACTTCTTGCACCCTCACGTGTCTCCCCACACATCTTCTCCCTACACACGTCACCCTCTTTCGTGCCCTTCTCTTTCATGCCCTTCTCTTTCATGCCCTTCTCTTTCATGCCNCTTTCATGCCCTCCTCTTTCATGCCCTCCTCTTTCATGCCCTGCTCACATACTCCCTCACAGCTGTGCTGCCCTCCATGAGAAGAGCAGGGGCAGGGCACATCATCAACGTGAGCAGCCTGCAGGGGCGTCTCGCCATCCCATACAGGTGGGCATGTTGTCCTACAAGCAGTGGTGTAAAGTGGCAGAAGTTCTGGGCTTGTGTTTTCTGTGTTTTTAGGTCTCGTGTACTTTCTTCTGTCCGCGCTCCTTTCTTTGACTGATTTTCCCTGCCTGGTTTAACTTCTGGGTTCAGTGTGATTTTATGATACTAACATCAAATGGTATAATTATTCAACCCTTCAAGGACCATGGCCATTCCTGAAGAAAATTAGAAATGATACAGTTTAGTCTTAAATTCTTTTTGTTTCATTCAAAACTAGGGTGACTTAACATAAAATTGCGTAAAAGAATTATAAATGAATCACTATCTAGGTAATATTTTGATCATTCAAGTATAAGTTTTTTCCCTTTAAAGGTTCTAGAAGAATGTTGTATTAGCTTCCAAAAAAAATGCAACATAAAATCAATAAGGTTTTTATCATTCCTTTCATGTCTGTAGAGGGGGAGGGGGAGGAGTGCATAAAAAATAATTTTTTATGTGCATCTGGGGCAGATATTACGCTTCTCCAAGTATGCATCGGTGTCCTGCCATTTTTGACACTGGAATGGGATGAACGTAGGCCTTATTTCTTGCTTGTCGTACTCAGTGAAGGTATTTGCGGATGATTTCAAGTTATATTTGTCCT
>VOMN01083429.1:0-31986 GCA_014899125.1 Orchestia grillus | reverse complement strand
TTCTTGTATGTTTGAAGGAATGGAATTCCAAGATTTAGTTCAATGTTCCATTTAACCGAGAGGGGGTGTCCGTATGGGCTGGTCTGTGTGGCAATGGAACTGTGATCGGACCAATATTCTACGAAATAAATCTTACTGGTGAATGTTCCATTCAACTGCTAAGAGAAAGAATAATTCAAGAACTCGTAACAAATTACGGAGATCAGTTCAACGAAATTTGGGGGATGCAGAATAGAGCACCTTGTCAGCGTAGTATTGTTGTTGATAATTATTTGCAAACCGTCTCTCCAGAGAGAATAATGGCAATGGGATTTGAGCCAGATTGGCCACTTAGGTCACCGGACTTGGCACCCTGCGATTTTTATGGGGACGTGTAAAATCAAACGTTTACACATCCCTACCATAAACTTTAGATGAGTTAAAACACCTTGTTACTGTTGAATTTGACTTGCTAAAGAACAATCCATATGATGAGACGGGTGATGAGGAAGATGAGAGAGAAACGTCAGAAATGTCTCGACCCGGATGGCCGGCAGGTCAAATAGTTTCTTATGGTCCATTTCATTTTTATTGCGAACTTTATTTATTGAAATGTAGCATTTCTTCTAACCCTTTTGCAGTCGAGAACAAATTTATTCATGAAAAACATTAGAATCGGTTGATAAGTTAGCATATTACATTTAAAGAGAGGGTTTGGTTTTTGTGGGACACCCTGTATACCAACAGGAGAGTACTTACACAAATATTTCGATATACGCAGACGTACTATGTTATACGTAGTTCTTCGAGAGAAGGTAGGTTTCAAGATTCGCTTTAACTTGTTTATACGGCGGACTTTGATTTATGATCGTGGGAATGCAACTCCAAAAGTTAATTCCTACTGACAGGACGATATTTTGAGATTTTACCTTTCAGTAATGAGGAATCAATAATTTGCGTTCCTGGGATCGTACTCTGGGGGGCACAGAATTGTGCAGGAATTATTTCGTGAATGTACGAGTTATTGCTCATTCTAATAGTTTCAAATGTTAAATATCTTAAAGAAAAATGATAAAAGGTTAGTTTAAGAATTGCTATGCATTTAGAAAAGAGTGCTCGCATACCCCGGGGCTGGTATTTCTGCAGGTACGAGAAGTGTCCTTATTACGATAAAATTTATTGGTTTTTTATTTCCCTGGAGTTTTGCTGTGAATCCAATTTGATGGAATTTTGACTCGAAAGTATTTATGTTTAATGTTCATTTGGTATTATTTTGAACACATTACCTGAATATTTGCGACCATGATTGGTTGAATCCTTGACATTCGGTCCTGGACAACGATCAAGTCTTCCTCAGTTTTCTAAATTTTCTATGGAATGAAACTGATTTAATCAATTCCAAGTTGTAAATACTGTTCTTAAGAATAATTTTCTGCAGTTTAATTCAACTCTAATATTGTTTAACTGTGCTCCTGCACCCATGCTGTACCAATAAATCTGTTCAGAGAATGCAGTTTGTATCTGTTGTACGTACATATGCTATCCTAATTTTATCTGGGCGCTTTTACATGGACACAAGAAAGCTCCTTTCATCACATGTTAATTTCATGCACAGTTATTGTGAATTTCTCCCGTGAAAGTTCGGAAGACCAAAGACCGTTGACTAGCTTGGAACTGCGCAAGCTTGGCAACGGGCGGCGATATCTTGGCCTATGCTCAGCCTGCCGGGGTTGGGCGTACGAATAGCACTTCTCGGCGCAGCTTCGTGCTCTCTACTGTACTTAACTTGCTTGATAAAAATGACACATAATTTTTCAAGAACTTGGAGGATTTCGAGATAAGCAAGACATTGAGGGGTTTTTATAAGAAAATACCGACTCTTTCTCTGTCTCGTGCCTTTTGCCTTCAAGTTTTGGGAGCAGAGAAAATCCCGAGATAAATCTTTGACGATATTATGAGCTCCCAGGCACTGCTTCGCCTCCATGCGGTTTTGCATCCTTCGACCCCACGGCAGATAGAAGAAACTTGCTCATGCGCGGCTATCTTAATGGATTTTATTTGCATAGCTTTTATACTTCTTCCCTTCAAGGATTCGCCGAAAATGCCTTTGTTTCTTTCGCTATCGTGGGTATCGAGCTGCTTTGCTATGATCTACAGCCCTCTTTGAAATATTTCTACTTACTAGATAACGAGTGACTGTCAAACACTAAAGAGAAGCAAACGATTACCTCATTTTTTAACAATCTTTCTTTCATGTTGCCTGGAAAATTTTTCCCACTCCGCTTCTTCACTCCTAGTGATTTTTTTATGAAATATTAGTTTTACATCATTTTCATTTTGACCTTTCATCGCCAATGACTGCAACTGAGATGTAGTTTCATTATTCTTAACCGTTCTTAATTTTATGGTTCAAATTTTTTTAAATTTCATTTTATTTTGAACTTCAATTATGTTATCCTAAAGTCATTGTTACCTACATCCATTTCTAAGCTCTATGACTTGGCACATTGTGGCACTAGAGTATGCATAGGTCTCTATAGTTCTCAGTTCCATATCTCAAGTATGGAGACTTCGTCAAATAAATAGCACGCCTTAGCATGCATTCCGTGTACTAGATGGAGAGCAGTTCTGTGAGAGGAGTGTATCAATTATTGCAAAAGAGACTTTGCCAAGTTTTCAGCTCCGAAGTATAGGTACTGATCTAAATATGTGATTGTTTTGTTATTTTCTTCGTTGGAAATATAAGCAAATAATTTCTAGTTCTATGTGTGTATTTGAGTGAATTTTTTATAGCTTACATTGATGAACTACGAAAAACTATTAATTATTTTTTGGATTAACTTATATCCAAAATAAAAGTCAAGTTTTAGTATTTATTTGCCTATAATCAAGTTCATTCGTCTTACACTCACTTTTGTTGGTATTGTCGGCAAATTTATAGTTGATACATCACTACATGAAGGGATAAAGAGGTCAGTCATTGAAGATTGTTCAAAACCTGTGCACGAGCCGTTCAGTATTAAATGATCAGAAGCTTACAACATCGTCGCGCATGTGGCAGCAATGAGTATTGAAATAGCGTACAATTATGACTGCGTTACATCAGTCACATCTAATTCAATTCATTTGTTTGGTGAATCTCGAAGTATTTAAGTACATGCTCTTCGTCAATGTAGAAGCCATGCCAGCCAATTTTTGTTGTTCATTAACACGAACACTGCTATAGAACCGGTCATTCCTTGAAATAGAATGAACCGTTTTTTAATATCTGTTGTTCCATAGAACACAATTTACACGTCCATTAATAAAGTGCCATGCACTGCCCTTAATAGCACAGCGTGACGACTAGGACCCTCAAGTGATTTTTGACTCACGCCAAATGATTCCGCCACTTTTCCCAGAGCCGGGCTGTCGTGATTAGTGGCGAGTAGCTTGGAGAGAGCTTGTACACCGGTTGCTTTGGAGACTCTTACATGATAACAAATTTCATTTGTTTTCGATGTGTAGGGGGCCTGAGCACCACTGCAATGGTTAAAGTCCAGCTGACAGACGTCAACGACAACCGCCCGACGTTCTACCCGCGTCAGTACAACGTCTCTCTTAGAGAGAACCACGTCTCGTCGTCTCCTGTGGTTGTGGTGGTCGCTACTGACAAGGATTCCGGCACCTACGGACAGGTTTGTTCGCTGCATTGAATGGAGGGGAATTATTGCGCAATTTTTTGCCCTGAAAACGCTTATAATTTGGGGTGATGAAAAGTTTTTGCATATTTAGTGAACTTTGTATTTTGGATATGTATTCGTTTAGAAAAGTTGAAACTAAAATTTCTACCACTAATTTTTGCCAAGCTTTATAGTTCTTTACTAATCATCATTCTAAAATGTTTTCTGGCGTTGTACTTAACTCTTGTGAACGTTAGCAGCGACAGTAAAGGTAAACTGTGAGAAGAATATAAATCTTCAAAATGAATCTTTTACACAGTAAAAGAGCAAAAAATAGATATTACCGGTTCAACACTCCGTTCACAGAGTTGTATTTACAAATAAATTGAATGCATGTGGTTCATTCGTAATGTTTCTAAAACATCATATACGTATCTCGTTCTCTTTTAACATGAATTGTCCACAGCTGAAATTTGTCTAACGGAAGTATTTACGTTTATCAAATGATGTCACATTTACGTCAGCAATTGATATCAGAAAGTTGCCCCCCCCCCTGATACACAGGTGACGTACGAACTGGTGGGCGGCAACGAGACCGAGTTGTTCAGACTCGACAGTAAGACCGGGGGCATCTTCGTCACGAGACCTCTGTCCAAAACTACGTCCATGTATCACATCAACGTGTCTGCTAAGGACGGCGCTGGTCTAAGGTTCGTTGGGTTCCTTAAATCTAGGCCTCTTCAAGTGACAAAATTTATCAGTGATGTATGTATAATGAATCCATACAAGATAAAAGTGACTCATTTTTCGTATAGACAACCAGGTATGGTGATTTCAATCGTTATTGAATGTTATCCTCAAGAACTGAATATCGTTTAATTTCTTCATGTTCAATGTTAATTTTAGTAAGCTCAATCTATCAATTGCTTCTTAATTGTCTTTTTAATTATGTAATCTTTTGTTGTGCATCGTGACATCCGCAAAATTTTATTTTTTTCTACAAGCAGAGATCTAGCAACATTATTCAAACACATGGAATAGCAATTTCCATACATGCTCTATTTATGCGAATAATGTGCAGTGAAACAATCCTTAATTTATTGAGAAAAAGTTATAAGCTTTCTAATGACGAATGAAGTCATGGGCCTGGGTATTTCTGTGGCCCACATGCATTTATGCATCGTGTTCATACAAAAAAATTCAATCCCTTAGGTCGGAGCACAATGCCGAGGTGGCGATATCTGTTATCGACACGAACCAAGAACCTCCAATTTTCGAGCTGCCGAGGTACACCTTCAGCGCCCGGGAAAACGTGAGCGTGGGGCACGTTATTGGCACAGTCAGCGCAACGTCCAGTGCCGGAGGTCAGTGCCTCGAAACGATTATCGTAATCTGTCGTTGGCAAATTGATGTACCCAATTATGCGTTGGTTTCTTTCTTTGACGTAGTCTATAATGTTAGTTTGTCATTCCAGGTATTCATGAACAGCCGTGCCGAATTAGAATTATTTTAACTTAATTCATTTTGTTTTAACATTTATTCAAATCGTTGAATCTTGATCAATTTTTTGCCATGAGTTGTATTTTTTGTTGTATGTCATTCTAGAATTCAGTCGTTCAATACGTTTACCCCTGTTACTTAGCAAAGTAGTTGAAAAAACACTACCAGAATTTTGGGACACAATTTCCAATGGTGTGAAATATTCAGTGAAAAAAGTGTTAGAGGGCGTTCCCTAAGCTTCAATTTATCCCTAGCCCATGTTTATGGCCGCTTTGCAACTGTAGTATCCTCAAACTATTTTCACTAAGACCATATCAGAACTCGCCCTATTTTAATAGTTTTGTTTGTGCAATGACTACTCATTCAAATAATTTAGGCCCTTTCAAGATGAGTGTTTTCCGAGCAGGTGGTGGCGGGCGAGTACGCTACTCGATTTACTCTGGAGATCCGAACGGCTATTTTTCGATCGGGCAACAGACGGGCATCCTGAAGACAGCGAGTCCCTTGGACCACGAGTCGCAGTCGTCTGTGCTGCTCAACGTCTTGGCGACGACAGGCTCGCCCCCCACCTATGGGCACACGCAGGTAATGGACTATGAGAGGCTCATTGTTTCTTCAGAGGGGCTTACTGAAACGGAAAAGAATTTGGATATGTTTAATTGATAAATATCTTTGATACGCATATTTTAGTTCAATTATGATTATGAACATAGTTAAGCAAGTTGAACTAACTTGTTTGTAAGACGAGTTTCTACACTGAATGTGCGAATAGAAATGGTGTGCAGCTCATGCAATTTTTTGGGCATGGTCGTGATTTTACTGTCGTAGCATCTCATATTGCTTGAATAATTTGAACTTTTAAGCCATAAAATTTTGGTTTACTTCTTGAATTTTCTATATTCGGCCCCCTTTTTATCCATTTTCAAACCAAGAATGCATTCATTTCAGGTGAACATCAGTATTTGGGATGTTAACGACAACGCTCCCGAATTCGATGTACACTCCGTGAAGCTGTCAGTGCCTGAGAACACCGCTCTGAGGGAAGCTATCTACGCGGCACACGCCACCGACCAGGACTCGGGGGACAACGGAGTGGTCACTTACTCACTCCTGCACAACCCCGCCGACATGTTCGCCATAGACAAGGTCAGAGAAGTCGATGTGAAATCTTAACTCCTTTGTTACCAACGAATCTTACATCATCGACAGCTATATTTTCAATAGTTCCGCGTCGGTCACGTGTGAGTGATATACTCCTTTTCTTAAGAAGCTTCATATTCCTTCCGGCGTAGTCAAAAATTGGGTCTGGTAGCAAGTGCGTTAAAGAAAGTATAGGAATTGCGATGTGTTATCTACAGCCTCCTTCGTTTTCAAGTGATGAATCTTTTCCATAGCAGATGTTAAGTTCATGTCGTTATGTGTAAGAAGTCTGGATAACATACAGCTGGTCGTATGAGGTATGATAAGCTCGTCGTAACGAATGGATAATACTTGGCATTAATGTGTCGTTATTAAATGATAGTAGAAGTTAAATTTATAAGTGTATGAAATATTTTCCATTTTGTCAGCAGAATATGTAATGTTTTCTCACACGATTAATCTGAAGCAAATTGCCCTATCACAAAAATAAATGTAAGAAATTCATTTTAGTTTGTTTGTATCATTATAATTTTCATATTCTTATTGCTAGTCCACATGCATTGATGTATGATTTTGATTCAGCTGGGAATCTTGACGTTGGTCGAGAGACTGGATTACGAAACTGTGCACCGCTACACGCTCGTAATCGGAGCTAAAGACCAGGGGATGCCGTTTTTGTCTTCGAACCTGACGGTGGATATGGAAGTTCAAGACGTCAACGACAACCCTCCAGTATTTGAGAAGCAGTCTTACTCGATCAGTATCCTGGAGTCGCTACCTGCCAACTCGCAGTTCTTCCAAGTCACCGCCACCGACAAGGATACTGGCAACAACGCTAGGCTCACCTACACCATCAAGGAAAAGGAGTTCGAGAATGTCTTCGGAGTCTTTCCTAATTCTGGCTCTCTTTACCTTAAGGAGGTGAGTTGCTGGAGTAGATTATAACTTTATTTTAACAAGTTTGTCTACAAATGTGGTCACTCTGGTGGAAAGTGATAAAATTATATTTTTGAATGGAAAAATGATTTACCTGTCTTACTTACGTAAGAAAGAGTTTCTGATAAAAGGATTGTAAAATATGGTAACGGAACTCATAAAGGCGTTGTAAATTTACTTCAGGTGTTAGATCGAGAGACACGGGACCGGTACGTGGTCACGGTTGTAGCTACTGACAACGGCACGCCGATGTCCACTGCGTCTACTACTGTCTCAATTGCCGTGCTCGACGCTAACGATAATACGCCCACCTTCTCCAAGCAGGTATGAAAAACTTTTTCTAATCATCTGTCAGGTAGAAGAATGGTAAATAGAGTGAGAATTTTGATTTTTTTGGACTATTTCAGTATTTCTGACTGCAACATCGTACTGTTTGCAATGGCATGAAATTGTATGTGAGGAAAGGAATAAGAGGAGGTTGAACAGCTATTGTTTCAAGTGGAAGCTGCAGTCATTCACCCCGGTGATGATCACGGTAACTAGCACATGTTAGTGCAATCGAATTTCTTAGAATCGCTCACTAAGATTTTTCAATTTAAATCAACGTTTCTCGTTTTACGTGAAAAATTTCTTTCCTAAGCTGCTACCTCTCGAATAGTTTATTCTGGATCAGATTCGAATGAAAATGAGAGTAAGCCTTATCGCCCGACTTGCCCTCAATGAGCCTTATTACCCGACTTGCCTTTCAGTAAGCCTTATCACCCGACTTGCCCCTCAGTAAGCCTTATCACCCGACTTGCCCCTCAGTAAGCCTTACATCTTGACTAGCCTCACGGTAAGCCTTATCTAATCGCTCGACCTAATACTGTAGCACGAGGAGGAAAGGATTATCCTGATTATCTCTATTGATTTGCTATTTTTAGGTACAGGATTTGTTACCGTGTTACCCTTTCTTTGAAACATTAATGCCCTTGAAATTCTTGAATATTTACATGCACGCGTATTCGCGTCGGAAATGACTCCATGTTGTACGTGATTGATAATTGTGAGGTAACTTATTGTGCGAAACATTTCCGTAATTTTTTTTGTAGGTAGAAGGGGAAATTACGGTATTGGAAATGTTACTTCTCGCAAACGATTGCAAACTTTGCACTTGGTGCATGTCTGATAAATTCATATGTTTTTCCAGGTTTACGAATTCACGGTTGAGGAGAACCTCCCCGAAGGGACAATCGTGAACTTGGTGTCCGCTGATGACGGCGACATGGGTACCAACGCCTCGATGCGCTTTTCAATTGAGCCAGCCCATCCCTCCTTCTCTATAAACCCTAGAACAGGTCAGTTTTCCATCCCTCCTTCTCTATTAACCCTAGAACAGGTCATTCTTCCATCCCTCCTTCTCTATTAACCCCAGAACAGGTCAGTTTTCCATCCCTCCTTCTCTATAAACCCTGGAACAGGTCAGTTTTCCATCCCTCCTTCTCTATAAACCCTGGAACAGTTCAGTTTTCCATCCCTTCTTCTCTATAAACCCTAGAACAGGCCAGTTTTCCATCCCTCCTTCTCTATTAACCCTAGAAAAGGTCAGTTTTCCATCCCTCCTTCTCTATAAACCCTAGAACAGGTCAGTTTTCCATCCCTCCCTCTCTATAAACCCTAGAACAGGTCAGTTTTCCATCCCTCCTTCTCTATAAACCCTAGACTAGGTCATTATTTTCGTCAGATGTTGTTGTGTATAATTAATACGTATATTTAAGCATGGGTCAGAAATTAATGACCTCCCCCCGCTATCCACCGAGGTTAAACCTCGATATGATATGACGAACAGAACTGAATAAGTTTTCGTCCCGTTTCACTTGGTACTACAAAATTTGCATAGTCAACGAGAACCAAACCATTCCATCTCAATTGAGGTTAACTGTTCCACTTAAACATTCAGGTTCGTATTATGTACTAAACTAAATTGTTTATATTCTTTCTATGTTTTAAGGTTGTTCATTTAGGCAATCTGGGCATCAGTTACCATAATATATGAATTTACGGTCCACCTGCTATAGCCTATGTTTCAAATTTTCATTTTTATCAACTAAATTCAGCTGTAAATTTGAAATGACTGACTTTTTATTGGGATCGAGTGTACTCAAGTGTGAATTGACTATTTTAATGTCAACTTGTCGGTATAACTCGAAGCATTCTCAAAGGAGTTCTTCTGTTTCAGCCCGCCAGAATTTATGATAAATTACAAATTTCTGGGAGTCCTGAAAAAGCTTGTTTTTTACCGTTAAATCAATCAAACTAAAAATATACGGATATCATCTATCACAGATTATCCATGGCAAAAAATATACTATTAGTTATTAATTTCTACCATTCCTAAAGCTTTCCTTCTCTTCCAGTTCAATATTTCAAGGCTGTTGCTCCCGAACTTTCCGAAAGTATTTTTTTCCTTTGCTTTGAATTGCGTTGTCATTTTTGCTTCCTTCCACTCCCTTCATTAATCCATTAAGGGCTGTTTCAGAGCTTTCATCTCGCTCCTGCTTCTCTAATTCGGCTGCTAGTGTACAGATCATTAACGGTCCAATAGCAACAAACCATTACCATTGATCTCTAAAACGTGATAAATTCTCGAGTTGAAATGTTTCCCTTTAACTCAATAAATCAATCAGGATTCTGTGAAAGCTCCTATAATCTACAAAAAAATGTATATTTTACGTATCAATTCCTGAGCTGTAACGCTATTGTTAAAATTGTAATCAATTCTTTGTTATCGCATAAATCACACGGTGAACTCACGCTGATTGTTAGACGCTTCGAAGTAACATCGCAGCTACGGAGTAAGTCTAAAGGAATTTTAATGGAACGTAGATTCAATCTTTATTTTATTCCTAGTAGCACGCCAATGAACAATTATCTTCATTAATTTTGCTCTTTCTTACGTAGTTTGAGCCACCATTTAGTCGTGACACCATAAGCGCAATTTTTTGTGTCAGCAGTATTCTCCGCGAAATCTAATTGCTTCCAATATATTTTTATGTTCTCTTCCCGCAATACCAACAAATGTTAAAGATCCAAGAGAAAATTTTTCCTGTCGCAACTGTTAAGAAAATCCGGACAGCGTGGGCTCCTTACGTAGACACGCTAGGAGATCGCGTGGACTGGTCGGTAAGAGCGTCACGCTTGCGATGAATGTGGCGCTTCAAGTAATGGCCGGTCGTTAAAAGTTGACTCCAAATACTCAGAAAACACCAATTTAATTTTATGGTTTCCTTGACGAAGAACGAAAACGTTTTAGTAGGTGCCAAGGCATAAAAGTCATGTTTTTTGTATGCCTTGTGAGCTACAATTAGCATTGCTAGACGTAATTCTCAAGCTGTATGACGCAAAATGTGATCTCGTACCTAAACGTATTCCATCGTTTTTTCTTCGCCCCTAATCACTTGAAGTGCCGGTAGTAGCCATCGTAATTTTTAATAGCACTTGAGAGTCTACATGCTGCAGTAACCACTTTTCGGAGGGATGTATACCTTAATAGGTTGGAGTTAATGTCCAAAAGAAACATGTTCTATTAGAAGAAGAAAAAGAAGAAAGAAAATCGTTTATTCCGATATCACTCACATACAGAGCATGGTACATCGGGTTTTCAATCAGTAAAATCACAGCCCTAAGATTAAAATGTGAAAGTCAAGTGACCCTTCTGCTTGTGATCAGTGACTACAACCTCAAAATTACAGGTGGAAGTCACGTTGAAAATTACAGCTTTAAAATGTGGAAATCGCAATGGATCTTCTGATTGTGACCAGTAAGACTACAACTTTAAAACTACGGGTGAAAGTCATGTTGAAACTTCGAATTGTGATTAGGAAAGGGATTGCCTTTAGATTTGCATGTATCAAAATTACAACAGATGGTTACCTCCCTCCTGTCAACGGATCTTGAAGGGTAAATAATTTTTCGTACTGTAACGCATCATAAGTCTGATATCGAATTTTCGACTTTAGAAGAATTGATATACAATAGCTTATGCTCGTTTCAGCGTCTCCTCCCGTGGAAAGTTCCTATTTATTTACAACAGTTTTAATCGTTTCACTATTTCACACATGATCTTCTATGACTTGTGTATCTATGCATGTATGTAATTTAATCCAAGTATTTGTTTTAAGGCAATATTTTCTATTTATTGATTAGTTTTCTCACTCTCAAATAAACTGTGAGACAAAACGTGTTTTCACATTTTCAAATTTACGTATTATTAAGCTCTTCGTCAAAGGAATACTTTCTTTTTGATGAAGTCCGTCATTACGTCTCAAGTGTTCTGTATTGCCCTCTCTTCACGGTTGAAAAAATGACTTCGGGAAAAACTACTTACTCCAATCTTTTCTCCACGTCTCGCGTTTTCTGTCTCAAGTTCCTCCTAATTACCTCTATCGATGAAATGACTTTAACTGATTGGATGCCATTATGGTCATTTGTTTCACGTTAGCCCTATTTTAGAAATGGATTGTTTAAAAGAAGATAATTTATCGATTCTTCTGCACGAAGTCGGCTACAGGGCTGCGAGCAGTCGTTGTACTCACATCTTATGTTCAAAATCGAGCCTTCATCTATCATTTAAAGATATCTTTTATGTTTTTCAATTTGAAACAATTCTTCGAGCCTCTGCTCAGGTGAGGCTTTTCACGTGACTGCGGAGNGCGGAGTACTTCCCTTGGACAAGGAAGTTTAAACCACACATTCTTCACCTCCCTCACCACACCAGTAGTTGGAAGGCATTGAAAACCCAACGTTGAAACGTGTTGGAATTAATAAAGGTTCTTTTAAAGGTTTTTTTTGGGTGTACTCTGCTTGAGGGGGCCTGCTAATTGTAGCGAGTCAAATATGGCCTTTGTACACCTTCAGATCTCCTTTTCAAATATTTGAATATCATTAAACAGCATGAAATTCACATTATATGTTGATATGCATTACCGTGATGCCCGTTGCTCCGTGTCAAATATTATGATGTCCTCCACTAACTAACCATTCGTAAGTGTACCCGCTTTTTTCACGAACATTTCATACACTACGTAGCTTCTCACTGGGTTAGCTGCATGAGAAAATGCTCATGATATTATGAGCATACATGATTTTGAGGGAATGATACACTATTTACTTCTAAAAAAGTTAATTTCGTTTCCTGCAAATAATTCATTGATGCTGTTTGCAGCTTTATACACAAAATATGCCTACAATATTTAAATTCTAACTAACAGTGCTTTCAAAGAAATGAGTCCATGTTGCTCATATTTCAATACAAAAGTGCGAATGGTGCTTGCTTTTTTATGTTTTACCGAACACTTGGAGTACAGCGTATACGTTTTTGAACAAGAAGTCTTCCTTATCGACCAACTTCACATCTTACGAAAGTGAAACTGATTTCGTACTTCGTTGAACAGGAGTTATAACTACGGTTGGTTCGCTGGATCGAGAAGTGAAGGCTGTGTATGAGGTGACGGTGAAGGTTCGAGATCTTGGCGTCCCTCCTCGGCACTCGAAGGCAACAGTTCGTGTGCTCGTCACGGACGTGAACGATAATTCCCCAACGTTTGTCGAGCCCCGAGAGGCCTCCGTCAGCGTGAGGGAAGACCTGCCTGCTGGCACTGAAGTTCTGCAGGTACGATTGAAGACTAAAATTCGGAAAAATCATTATTAATTCGATCATAAATGAGCATTAATTCTAAAATATTTTTCATTGGCCACAATATTGCATTGTAGCGGCACTTTTTGACATCACAAACATATGACAATTAAAAATCCTGTTCCTCTTCCAGTTCCCTGAAATACCAATATATCCAGTTTTTTTATAGCTGCCATGGGTGTAAAATTTAGTTAATTCTGGTTAATGTCGCACTTTTGCCGGAGTAGTTGAATATAATTGATTTCAATTACGTTAGTACTCTTGAAGAGTTCTTCTATCAACATTATATCGCTCTAGCAAGTAATTTATGTGTAGTTATTACCAGTTAACTCAACTACCGTAACCCTTGCGAACATGAATTATGATTCTTTCATAATTGATTTTATTACTTTGACATGCTCAAGGAACTCGATTGCTGTCGCAGTTATGGAAACGAAACTAACATTTATAGTGAAACTTTTGCTCATAATTTGTCTTTTCTGTTTCGAAGGTGCGAGCCACAGACACGGATGAGGGCAACAATGCTTCCATCACATATTCGTTCCTGCCCACCGACGATTCCGACGATCACCTTGCTTTTACCATTAATCCTAGCACTGGTGTTATCAGAACAGCCAAGGTGAGGTTTGATTCACCAATGTCTAATTTCAACATGAGTTTTTTTAGTTTCATGAGTTTCGATTTGTACATCGTGTAATGCGATTTAATATCCACCAGTTGTTCCATGAAGACGTTTACTCAACAGGAAATCTATTTTTCTTTCTCAGGTGCTGGATCATGAAGCGAAGAGTCGCTACAGCTTGGTGGTGAAAGCCAGTGACCAGGGGGAGTCTCCTAAACATCTAACTAAGCTCATACAGATAGATGTGCTGGACGTCAATGATAACAGACCAACGTTTTCAGCTTCATCGCTAACTTTCAAAGTTAAAGAGGGAGTTCCTATTGGAGCCAAAGTAGGGTCACTGCTTTCTATCGATGACGCTTCATCTGGCAAGGATGATGTGACCTACTCCATTGCTGCAGGAAATATTGACGACGTTTTTGACATCGACCGGCTTTCCGGTCAGATCTTCACTGTACGTGAAGTTAACTACGAAAGGACTCAAGAGTATCAACTGCAAATTGAAGCGGTTGATGCTTCTGCCCCTAACCCCCAGGAATCTATAATGAAAGTAAAAGTAGAGGTCGAAGATGGAAATGATGAAATACCCGTATTTGCTGAAGATCCGATCATATTTTCCATCAGCGAAGATTTGGCTATTGGGAGTACGGTTTGGAATTTCATTGCCGTTGATTTAGACTCGGGGGACAATGGCAGAGTTGAATACTCACTAGCTCAACAGGCTCCAAAGAAAGTTTTCAAGTTAGATTCTGTCACCGGAGTTCTTTCTTTGATGGGTCCTCTCGATTTTGAAGAACAGAGAGAGTTTACTTTGGTAGTAACAGCAAGCGACCAGCCAAGAGACGAAGAAAAACGTCTTCGTTCATCAGTGACAGCAAAATTGTTCATTGAAGATTACAATGATAATGCTCCCAAATTCGTGTCTAGCAATCGCATTGATATTATGGAAGATGAACCTGCTGGATACCCTATGTTGCATGTTATAGCGACTGATGAAGATTCCGGTGATAACGGGAAAGTCACGTACATCATCAGTAGTGGCAACGACGAAGGAAAATTTTCGCTCGACTACGATACTGGCGTATTAAGCGTTGTCAAGCCTCTAGATAGGGAACAAACTACTTTGTATAATTTGAACATAACTGCTTTTGATCATGGAGAACCACAACGATCTTCTTCTCAGATTGTTGAAATTCACGTCGAAGACGTCAACGACAACGCGCCTAAATTTTCAATGCCTTTACACAAAGCAAACGTTTCAGAAGGATCAGTCCCCGGAACATTTGTCACGAGGGTAACGGCTTCGGACAAAGACTATGGCTCAAACAGTAACCTCACATATATTATTCCCGCTGGCATTGGAGACAATAAATTTCGGATCAATCCAGGTACTGGTGAAATTCACACTGTTGCCACGCTTGACCGGGAGGAGAAAGAGCAGTATTCCTTAACGGTATATGTTAGAGATGGCTCCTTCCCTGCTCAGTATGACACCGCTTCAGTGCTTGTGTCTCTATCTGATGTGAACGACCATGCGCCTGAATTCCGGGATTCGTGTTATCCTTTGAGAGTTCCAGAAAATACGGATCTCTCAGTCATTCATACTTTATTAGCCACGGATAAAGATTCAGGTCTTAATGGAGAGGTGACGTACTCGCTCAGCGGGGAAGATATTGGGAATAAGTTCAATATCGACACTTATTCAGGTCAGTTGTCATCTCGCCCTCTCGACAGAGAAGCCAAGTCCAAGTATTTCCTATCCATCACAGCACGAGATCGAGGGAAACCCTCTCGAGTAGGCTCCTGTAACATTACCGTTACTGTGGAAGATCAAAATGATAACGATCCCAAATTTACACAAACTCGCTACACGGCCTCAGTAACGGAAGACACCCCACCAGGATCATCTGTATTGACAGTGCAAGCTACCGATCGAGATTATGGTGAAAACTCCAAGATCACTTATTCTCTGAGCAATGAAACTCAGTGGCTGTTCAAAATCGACAATGAAACTGGAGTCATCTCTACTGTTGGGTAAGAATATTGTCGCACTCAAATGCTGAAATTTTATCCTTTCTTCTCTTAAAGTATCATACACCATACACAACACCTCAAAGGGAACCCGTCTAAATCAAACAGTACGAGGAATGAATATATTTTACCTGCCTCGACAGCACGTGAACAACATCTTCCGTCACTTACTCTCTTGTTTTTGCTGCGGGAGGTGTCGTGGTACTGGGTATTATTATATATCTAAATGTTTGTGAAATATTGTCTCATTGTTTTCTGGTTCTGCATGCATAATTTAAGCTAGAAAGGGTGATTTACTCATTTGTCAACAGTTTGCTTGAGAAATCAAATTATAATTAACGGATGATTATATTGTGTAATATTGTTAGTCGACGAATCCCGTTTAAACGTAATTTCAATAAAATAGCGGCGAACAAAGATAGTTACTAACCGGTGAACATTCTACAGGATCCTCGATCGTGAGAAGCAAGATCGTTACAACTTTGAGGTGCGGGCTACAGACGGTGGCCAGTACGATACTCGCTCTGAGACCGCACAGGTTCAAATCAGGATTGGTGATGCGAACGATAACAGACCGAAGTTTGCAGAGTATCCTTTTCTGGTGACCGTGCCTGTGTACAGTCAACCTGGGCAAGAACTCATACAAGTCAAGGCTACTGATGATGATGAGGGTCTTAATTCGGATATCGTTTACAGGTTCGTATCTTTTAATTTTTCTTGTTTCAAATACTCTTAATTAAATTGTAAAAACTCTGAGTTTGGTAATGGCTTCAAATGTGGTGTCTACTGAAATTATGTACTAGTGTTCAATTCTAATCTCGCATACTCAAAATTGAATCATCTGTGCGAGTAAAATGTATACGTCTATTGAATGAATTTTACACGTTCTAACATGGTTACTCAGTAGATGAATATACTAATATTTTCAATTGTAATTTCAGCTTGACGAACAAACCAACGAACAGCAAATTTAGAATAAATTCAGAGACTGGAATTTTGACGGCTACGAGTCCGCTTAGACTGGAAAGTATAAAGGTTTTCCACGTGGAAGTAGTTGCCAGAGATCGAGGATCTCCACCTATGTCATCCATTGGGTTGGTGGAAATTCAGGTCGGAGAACCTAGTTCCACAGCTCTCTATTTCCCAAACACTTCGTACATCGTTAACGTACCAGAAAACTCCATATCTGCTGCTGATGTAGTACAGGTTACTGCTGTGCGTTCAGACGACAAAAAGGAACCAATAACATACAGTTTTGCGTCCGGAAATGAAGATGAGTTTTTCGAAATCAACAGTGCCACTGGTTTTATTCGAGTGAAAAACGCTGAGCAGTTTGATTATGAGATGGTTTCAGAGGTGAATCTTGTCGTCGTTGCGCAGTCTGGTGAGGAAACTCCTTTGTTCGCATACACGAACGTGCAAGTGAATATCGTTGACATGAACGACAACTCCCCACGCTTCACCCAAGACGAGTATGTCTCTTCAGTTTGGGAAGGTAATAACAAAGGAACTTACGTTATCCAAGTGTCTGCAACGGATGATGATACAGGTCCTAATGCCAACATCGTTTATTACATAGTAGACGGAAATCATGACGATGCTTTTGTCATTGATCCGCCATTTTCTGGCATTGTTAAAACAAACATTGTTTTGGACCGTGAGATTAGAGAAACCTATCGATTGACTATCATCGCAACTGATGAAGGAGCTCCAGAAATGACCGGAACTTGTACGCTACGAATCAATATTGTCGACGTCAACGACAACCAACCCACGTTTCCTCCTCACTCTCTTGTTCAAGTATCTGAAGGTGAGTTATACCTTATTGCAATTGTTTAGTCAAATAACTATGAAATATTTATTCTTGCGGGACATTTTTGTGAAGCTCTAAATTAATTGTTGTAATATTGCAACAAACGATGAAATACACTTTTGAAGTTGATGCGATGTGAAAAATTCTTCAATGTCTTTTGACAGTTTTCAAAATTTAGCCAGCTCTTTCACAGGTTGAAATATTTACCCTACACATTTGTATCTGGTATTTATATTTTTCTAATGCATAATTTCAGGTGCTGAAGTTGGTACTATCATCACAACAATTACAGCTAATGATGTAGACACTAATCCTGCCATTACATACAATTTTGCCGCTGGAGGTAATCCTATGAACATGTTCACTATCGACAAGTTCAGTGGCAAGATAACCCTCGCAGCTCCTCTAGACCACGAGGGTCAACTTCATTATACAATTGAGGTGAGAGAATCTGCTTTTTGTTAGCATGTCCTTAGGGAGTGAAAGCGAGTCTGTTCAACAGATCAGAGTTGTGTTCACGTTTTTTGTGGCAAGAGGAAAGTTATTTGTGGCGAGTCGCCTAGTTGTCTGTAACACCCGCTTTAAATGAAGCCCAGAGAATATCACATCTGATGCTTGGTAATCAGATAAATATTGCTGACTTTTGTTTAAGTCTGAAATGTTATTTTAAAGTTTTAAAGCTGGTATATGAAAATAATTTATGGATTACTTCGAATATTTTATGCAATACTTGTATATAACTTTTGTGGTCATGATTTTTCATCATTCGAACAATTACGATGGAATTAAACAGTTGTGTATTATGCAACTTCATTACATATTTCTAGAGCATGAGCGTCACTAATTCTAATCTATTAATTTTGAAAATTCTTTCTCGAAGCTTAAAGAACTTTTAAAAAGTTATTGAAACGTATATATGACATTAACATTGGGATAAATATGGGAGCCTTTTTAACTCTAATTCAAATGAAAATTCTGTAAGCGTATTGTCACAGCTTCGAAGAACAGGATTTTCTCCTGTTTATCGTCGGTTATGTGCAAAATTTTTCCCTACTTATCGTTCTTTATGTGCAAGTAGAAATGTGTGTGTCGCTTTTAACTACGTGTGCACAAGAAAATATTGTTCAAAACAGCACAAAATTTTCTAATTAGGGACAGCACAATATATTCTTATACTCCTTACTCGTTAAATGTTACTTTACCAGATTTATGCCAATTTCGTTTTGTCAAATATTTCACTAATCCCTTGTGTTGCAAATACTAACAAACATGATCTTGATAACCTTATGGAATATTTAAAATAGAATAATAATGGTCAACAGTTATGATGTTTTTGCCGAAAGGTCGAACAATACCGTTACAGCATATCTCAGTACCTAATCCAATAAGTGTTGTGCAGGATATAATCTTTTCTACAGTTACTTCTCCCCACGTCGCTCACTGTAAATTAAACAGTAACGTATGTATTTCCAAGGATTGAAAGATTCGCTACAAACTATGCGAGTGTGACGTAAACTGGTACACCAATGAGAAACTTGCATTTGTGGCTTTGTCTTTGTCACTCCATGAATTGACAAAAACTTTTTGAACTAATTGAGGTTGAGTGAACACTTTTAAATTTTATTTCTAGTTGACGAGCTTTAATAAAAGTTTTTTCTATCTGAATTGACGATTAAAATACTATAATGGTTTCATCATTAAACTCCTTAGGTACTTAGTCCACATACTGTGGGTGTACGTCATGAAGGTAACAAATCTTTATTCTACAGGTAGTACAATTCAGAATCAACACCGTAAAACTAGAACCATCAAATCAAACGGTTCATGACATCGAATTAATTTAAAATTAAAAGGACTTTAATATTTAGATTGAGGATTACGTTAACCTAGCCCATATCATGTGCTGTGACTCAGGTTTAATCTATGTATACCTGAAAGGAAGAATCAGGTATTCTCATCACTACGTAAGTGGAAGCTTCTCTTCTTGCTCTTCGCAAGAATTCGTTGTGAAACACAATACTATTTTCTCTCAAGATGAAACATTGCCCACATAATGCATGGGTTTTCTTTAACGGACAATTTTAGACATGTGAGGAGTGATTCCATAATAAATACCTATAATTAATTCTCAGGTGACATGATGAAGCTGTTGTCCTTCTGCATCTCTTAGAGTCTTAGGGCTTCTCTAGGAAAGGCAGGAATAATGCTCCGTTCATATGTGGGTTATTTTAATGACTGGGTTTCAACATCACTAATACTGTACTTCAAGTCTTACCGGATGGGACGCTGCTGAGATATATCCTGACGTACTATCGGCTGATTTGGCTGTCACTAGGTGAAGGTCGTTGTGTTACAATTCTAATGTTATGTGAAGGTAATTTTCCATTTTCCTCTTCTGATTTTAAAGTTTAAGCCGTGGCGTGACCTGGATATGTCCCAGTACGTCATTTTGAAAAATGAAGTCTGCTTGAGACGAATCTTTTCATAAAATTTGCTGGTCTGAGCAGGTCGAGGCCTCTGACACCGCCCACGTGGCCAGGACGAAGATCACCGTCGAGGTGCTCGATGAGAACGACAACCCTCCTGTCTTCTCTCAGCAGGCTTACCAAGTGGCCCTGCCGGAGCTCTCACCTCCAGGCACTTCCGTCATCCGAGTGAGTTGCTTCCCTAAAGGAATTTTACAAATGATGCAATTCAGTTTTGTAAATACGGGCACATTTCATATTTCTTGAAGTATAATCTATGAATAGAGCACGTTTCATGTGTTAACGAATTGTATGTTTGGTATTTCAGCTTCAATCAGTTCAGGAACGGAGTCTTCTCGTAAAAATTAATAATGCTAGAAGTAATGAAATTTTCATCATTATCAAATGGATACATGGAAAACTTTCTGCATATAATTTTTTTTGGTTAAATGAAGTTAATTTATTCCTCTGCAGAATGTTGCAGCGTAAATTGAATCGCATTTCGTAACTCGGCGGTTACATTAAAAAACATTTCGTAGTACTGCAATCGTTAAATTTTCAATTTTTCAATAATATAATTTGCATTCATACCGGTAGAAGCACTTAGAAGCCAACGACAAATTTTCGAATCTTTTCGACCCAGCTCTTTGTAACCATGATAACAAAAATAAGGTATTATTACCGTCTCGCAATGGAAAAATTTTAATTTCATTCCACCTTATTTTACAGGTGAACACGACGGATGCTGATGAGGGCATCAATGCCGAAGTGCAGTACACTTTAGCAGCTGGAACAGAGCAAGGGTTCTACATTCACCGCACCACCGGAGTGGTGTACTGCAACACCTCGCACCACTACAACCCTCGCCAGCCCGTCATTCAACTCGTGGTCACGGCCCGAGATAGAGGGAAGCCTTCAATGGCATCCGTCGCAGCGATTACTGTCCAGATCACAGACGTCAACAACAACCCGCCCAAATTTTCCAGTGAAACTTACACGTAAGAGCAGAATTTAAGAAAGAGTCTTGAGTTTCGTGTGTACCATCATTTTAAAAGCTCAGAAGGAACTACGGCGTTTCTTCAAAGAATACGTAATTAGTGCATAACTGAAGCAAAAATCTAAATCTGCAAATTATAAATTTCTGGCATTGAATAAATAGTGCCAAGAAGTCACCGATTCCTGGAGAATCCAGTGTACAATGGTTGGAGAGTTAGTCGAGCAAATTTGAGAACAATACCTATAGCTCTCGATCTCAATAGCAATATAGTGCATTGGTATTTTCGTTCTGCCGTACGCTAGATAAAATTTTGCGTTAACGGACATTTGCCTCATACAGAAATATAAGTAATGCCAGATTCAATGAACACAGTGCAACAATAAAGAACGGAAATTCGTTATGATGCATGCTCAAAATTACATCTAGAAACTTTTGTTCATGACGGTACTACTTTCGACGTAAAACTGTTATTATAAATAATGATTTTACTTCTCGAGTAACTTGAGCTTTCGATTCGAAAAGGAAAAAGTAATTTCTGTGTACAAATAAGTGAATATCTATTTAACTTTTTCAATCGTAGCAACATTCAATGTAGCTCTATGTTAAACTTGCTCCAATGCAACTAAGGGGGACACATTTTACTAGTGTTGTAGTATTAGTAGACTTTAATTCTACTGACAAAACCAATGAAATGTGAATTTCATCGAGGATGGGAGAATTATGATGGCTTCGCTATATTCACATTTTAATTGTTTCCAGGGCACGAGTTCGAGAAGATGCTTCAAGAGGCCAGGCTGTCACTCGAGTTTCTGCCTCCGACATGGATGAATCAAGAAACAACCGTAACATCGTATACTCAATCATATCTGGAAATGACCACAATACTTTTCAGATTGCTTCTTCAACTGGAGAAATTATTTTGCTCAAAGGATTGGATAGGGAGAAACAGTCAGCTTACACTTTAGTTACGCTGGCTTCCGATAGAGGCTCTCCTTCTAAAAACGCTACTTCGAAAGTCGTCATTGAAGTCATGGATGTGAATGATCATGTACCAGTTTTTAACCAGACCGAATATTATGCGAACGTTAGTGAAGCTTTAGACCTGGGATCTGTTATTTTGCAAGTGTCAGCTGTAGATAATGACTCTGGCGATAATGGCCGTATTACCTACGATATAACCTCAGGAAATGATGACCAAATTTTTGCTCTTGACTCTGAGTCAGGTGTAATCACTCTCCGAGAAGAACTCGATTACGATACTGTTCCTGAACATCGTCTCATCATTCGTGCTTCTGATGGTCAACGGCACCATTCTCTTTCTGCCCTTACTACTGTTTACATTGGCCTTAGAGATGAAAATGACAACGCTCCTAGCTTCCCCGCTCCTTCTTATTATGAATTTGTCGTAGAAAATGCACCAAAGGGAACCACAGTGTTCACTGCTAAAGCTAACGATGCTGACGCAGGACCGTTTGGCACTCTTAATTACTCAATACCTTCAGGTGAAGACAAAGATAAATTCACCATCGATCCTGTGACTGGTGTTGTGACAACTGAAATGGTGTTTGATTTTGAAGTACGTTCAGATTACTACTTTTCAATCAGAGCATTTGATGCAGGTGGAAAGTTCAGTACTGTTAATGTTAAAGTGAACGTCAAAAGTAGTGATGAATACGCTCCAGTGTTTTCGGAAAGAATTTATTATTTTTCAATGCCATTTGATGCTCAAAAAGGTAACATAGTGGGCAAAGTGGAAGCTAACGACAAAGACAAAGGTTCAGATGGCCAAGTGTTCTACTCCCTTACTACACCCTCTCGCGTCTTCAAGATTAACCGAACTACAGGAGAAATTATAGTAAAAAGGCCTCCCGGCAGAGAAGAAGGCATCAGGCTTGAACTATTGGCTAACTCAGGAAAGCCAAAGTCATTAAAGGGATTTGCGACTGCAGAAATTTCCATCGGTAATCATAATAGCTCTTGGGGAAATAGTACCTTAACTTCAGGAGGCAATCCGGAAGGAGGCGGACTTGCAACTTGGGCTATCGGCTTACTAATAGCTCTAATTCTTTTAGTTTTAGTTTTCGGAGCAGCCTTCTTATTCCTTTACCGACGGAATCTACTGGTGAGAAAACCAGTTATGCCAGATCAGTTCGATACCTCGTTCGATACCATAGATATTCGTCATCCTCCACCTACTTCAGCTCCTGATTTATCTCAGTATCCGACGACCTACAACGATTTACCCTACAACCATCATGGTGATCGTACTCATCACGGTAATACAACATCAGAGATGAGTGAGCAAAGCCAGAGCGCGAGCAGCGGTCGTGGTAGTGCCGATGACAACGAGGACGTTGAAGACGAAGAAATCCGAATGATTAACGAAGGACCGTTGATCAAAGAGCAAAAGTTAAGAGAGAGACTTGGATTACCTGATTCAGGGATTCATGACGACGATAACATGAGCGACGTTTCGGTTCATAATACTCAGGAATATCTTGCGAGGCTTGGAATCGATACCACCAAAACAGAGTCCACAAAAGGGTCTCAAGATCTCACTCATTCAATTGGAAGTATGCACATGTTTGACGAGGAAGGAGGAGCAGAAACGGGAGAAGTTGATATCAATAATCTCATTTACTCTAAGTTGAACGATGTACCATCGGAAGAAGACAGTTCTATTATAGATGGGACAAGGACATTTGGTTTTGGAGGCGATGAAAGTCAACCATCAATGACTGGGTCGCTAAGTTCAATTGTTCATAGTGAAGAAGAACTACAAGGCTCGTACAACTGGGACTATCTTCTTGACTGGGGCCCGCAATACCAACCTTTAGCTCATGTATTTTCCGAAATCGCGCGATTGAAGGACGACTCCGCTCCAAACTACGCCCGTGAACCACAAAAGAAAACGCTGAATCCTCAAGTGAAAACTATTCCTCCTCCCTTGCTCACTAGCGTGGCTCCTCGTTCCATAGCTCCTGTGGCTCTCAGCACAATCCGAGCCCAGATGGCAATGCCGTCGCTTCCTCGCTCACCAATTAGTCATGAAGCGTCATTCACGTCCCCAGCCATGTCTCCTTCATTTAGTCCTTCCTTATCCCCTCTTGCCACTCGATCTCCTTCTATATCTCCATTGATGACTCCGGGTAACCGGGGTCCAGCTCCATCTCTTGCTACACAAAGTTCTGCAACATCGACCCCTCATCACCCGCGGACGTTGGCGCAAAGACAGGGCACATCTGGCATTCTAACAGGGACTTCGTCTGGATCCGAAAGTGAATTGAGGATATGAAAATGTATGAATCCTACAAACAATTAACTTGTTAAGCGCGGTGAGTGCATTGTGCGCTGGCTTTCGCTTTTTATTGTTAGTTATGTTAAATCCCAGCCAAAATAGTATTGTGATCCTTTTGTAGCCAAATGACTCGTCGAGGTGCGTCTGTAAGTACTTGTACATGAAATTTAGCTGTAATGACGAACGTGGCGGACTGAAGCTTGAGTTTTACTTCAGATTCCCTGTTCGCGTGTGCATTATTACTTTATTATGTTTGATACTCATGTCTTTGATAGACAGTTAATTGTGAATTATTGTTAAGTTTGTTGTGTACATATTGTTGTAAGTTGCCGATTTGTTAAGGAAAAGTAGATGGTCCCATTTAGGGAATACCAAGAAGCGGCAAAGTATTTTAAAATTTTACTTCCAAATTTATCCGGAAATACAAGTCACATTCGATATCCTTGAGAGAACAGTCAGCGAGACCATGAAATCATACATAACGTATTTGTTCCCCTCGTGAACTTGTCAGCGACGATTTCAGATAATCGTTAACCAGGTCCACAGGACATCATTTAATGCTGTTGTGCCTCGTTAAGGAACCTTAGGCGGTGAGATAGGCAATGATACGCTCGCCCTCTTGTGAGCCAAGTGCTATATTCTGCACTACGATAACCATCTCAAGCGTTGTAGCCTACATTGCCGCTCGTTGAGAATTGAGTAAAGCAGTAAACTGACGTTATCTATACGTACATCATTATTTTTTTATACATTTTTTTATTACTCTGCGTGCCACAAATGTTTAATTCCAATGACTTAGCACACATTCAATTCCACAAATTCATAGTTATACTACGTTCAAACACTCATTCTGTTCGTGGAGGTTATAATCTCATTTCAGCGCCTTGCGCCCTGTGCGCGAGAGGAAATATGGCGTGATCAAGTTCACGTTAACTGAATAGCGAAACAGTGCACGGCTGCATTGTTCTCAGGTGATCACAACGGAGTGGAGTAGCTGCCTCACCCGAGGCCAACTCGTCAGTGAGAAGCACATCAGAAAAAATTTCCATTCTTATTCTACGCTTAATACGTACCTCGCTTTCTAAATCGCGATAACTGATACTCTAAACGCCTATTTCATGAGCGTTTGAGCACTGATAATTCTTTTCTGTCGGATTGGCAGCAGAGTTTATTTTTTGTTGACACTTCGGATTAGCTTCTAACGACTGCCACGTCTGAACTTGATGTAAATGTATGTATCCATGCCACTTGATGATGGCTCTCGTTCTTCCTATCAGTTTCTGTATATATATGGTAAGGCGTTGTGATCTGCGTTTTGCAGTTGTATAAAGTGCCAAATTTGATGACGTAAGGTTAGCATTAGCCCTATATGTTAGCCCTTGATCAATTTGCAAGACTAATGTTTTCTCTCTTCACACATGCGAGATCGCATCGATATTTCCAATAGAATAATGAATTTAAATTTGGTGTGAGAACTTGAGTCCAATTTTTAATGTTTACGCATCTTACGGTGAATTTTGCTGTAACTCTTCTTTTGCTATTGCCTCTTCTCACAGGTACGATCCCTTTCGGCGAATGTTTTTCCTGCATTTTTTCACACGTCGTCTCCGTCGCGGAAAGTGATGCCTTCGCTACGTTATAATTCTCAGCTTATATCGCACAAGAGAGTACCAACTCTCTACAGCATGCTCTATCGATCCCTAGATACTGTAGTATCTAGGTCACTATTAATTTTAGGATGACGAGATTGCCAAAATGGCGAAAGCGCGTCTTCCATAGCCTTGTAATAATTCCCGTTGGATACTTTACATTTGTCCCATCGTGACTAACACATCGTGTCTTGTGAAAGATGCTTGTAGGGAAAGTCTGTGTATGATTTTGATTCCTTTAAAAAAAGAATGTCGATGAAATATGAGACCTGATTAGTTAATTGAATAAGATATTATACATACAGATCAAGCGCTTTTTAACCATAGTGTTTTCTTTTACAGCGGGTATTACATAATGCCAGACGCAAGAGCGTCACTAATCTTTTGCCAATAGATGTGCCAATTCTGATCGCATAGATTAGACTTCTATTAGTACGGGATCGGGTTTCCCGATTTGTGGTTGTGTTTAATTTTTTCTGTTTTTACACATGATGAATCTCACTGGAGCACCGTTACCATGAGAAAGGACAGAGTATTATTTACTTAGGAATTTGAATATCGCATAATTTGATATTTACCTTCTTGTGAATTACTTTAAGATGCATTGATGTTCGGTACGCAATTTCCTCAGGTGATCTTTAACTGCATAACTTATGCAATTGGCCAAGAATGTCTGAAATTGTTAATTTTATACCTGTTCTTAAAATAAAAGTTCGTAATTTTCTTTGGACGGAAAGAATGATCATGCACGAAAATTAGATTTGAGCAAAAATGAATATCTTCTTTAAATGTACGTTTAAATGCTCAATATATTTGTACGTATTTGGTCATGTGTGAAATTCTATAAAATACATGATATTCGTGATAATGTTCAATCAGCAGTAAATAATAAAATTTCGGTTCATTATGTTACCGATACAGGGAGTATTTAATATTTGTCGTACCTATTTTGTGTGAAATTTAGTTTGTTTAAAATCATTAGTTTCATCAATTCGAAATACCTGTTCATGACCCAAGAGCACATAGTTCGAATACTTGAATTTAAAAATTTTGAGCACTAATACAATCGATAAAACAAGCACGACATACGTAAGAAATTCCCTGTTATTAAAGCACGGATTTGCTATGATAAAATTAATAGATGTATCTTGTTCTACAACCAACATTTTTGTAAATACGATTCTAAAGGGTAATTTTTGTGTACAGAAAATGTGGATGCACATTTCCGTTTGTATAATTGCGCATCGGATACAATTAATTTGACCTGATATAGGGTCGTTTTCAATGAAAAATAGTGAAATGCGAGTTTTTTTTAAACCATATACTAAACTAAAACGTTCAGCTAAAATGGCATGAGAACATCAGAATTTCTAATGCTCAAGCATCATGCAGGTTTTCTGTAGAAAATATTTTTATTCCCCTCTACTAAAAATCAGATCAGCAAAAAAATTTAATATCACCTAAACCAGATAATGTCCTTTTGACGTTTCATAGCTATCGGCGAACATTCTCTAGACAAGGTAAGTGTAGATATCAATGTCGTTGGCTTTCCGGGAAACATCTCTGGGCCACGAAAAACGAGTCCAACGAAAGATATTTTCCACTTTCGACCCAAAAACTACATATGAACAAAAATAATTATTTGAGTGTCTCGATTGAAAATTATTAATATTACAGATAATATGCAATGAAAATAGCATTTTTACATGACAAATCATCGTACTATACAATTAAAAGGTAAGGAGGAAATAACCTTGACACAGAAATTCTCAGTTTCCAAGTTCAGGCATCCATGAAACTGAAAAGTAAAGTACCACCTTCCACTGCAAAAAGTCCCTACATCTGCACCAGTTGAGCACGCGCACACAGCAAGTGCGATGAACCACTTAATAGCCATGCCATTAATTTCATCGAAAAAAGGGTTTCACACAAGACATCACCCCCTTTACAGTAGGGGTTATTAATGCTGAACAACCGAATTCTCAAACTCAGAATACAGGCCCAATAAAATGATTTACAGTATTTATTAACTTGAACTAAACTGTAGAATGGAGCACACATTAAAAACTCTAACACAAATGAACATTCAAAACTGACTAGGGGAAATTTAAATGAAAGCCCTTATATTAACGCACTAAGCACGTTAGAGTAGGGCAATAAAGACAGGAATTTCTGGGATTATTATTTTCCAATTCTAACTACCGCAACCACCACAGGCGATCGCAGTGTTGAAGCTCAGTTGATCACTGACATGGCTGAGAAAGATTGCATTCCCCAGTGTCACGGGCAATTTCAAGCAGTTTTTTGAGAAAAGTTTCCTAATTGAAACCCAGGTGCATGAATACATTCAAGGACAATCAAAACGTACTCCAGAAACGGGAATAGCTTTAAAACGAAAACTGATACTAGGTAGACTAACAATCGCCAAACTATTACGAAAATGGCAACGGCAATTCAAAAATCGTACTTATTTGCACGAAACTTGATTAACGTTTAAGATCGTTTCACTCACATTCAATAGCACATTTGATAATGTACAAATTATCTTAACGACAGAACTAGTTTTCTCATTATATTCCCGATTCAGAAAGCAATGAAAAGAATTTACGAATTACGACTCAAAAGCCGGGACGGATGTCATGGACTCGAGAAGTCCCTCACGTAATCCAGTTTCCAAAAAAATCTAACTTAATGTCACAATAGAATATCTAATATCCACACACAAGCAAAAATTACTTGCAGGAGAAATAAATTTGAGATTAATATGTAGTAAGTGAAACCATTAAAAATTAAAATTGTGACTTAAAAGTTTCATAATAAAGGTCATCGCCACACTTGAGCAATCACAGACACTGGCTTGTCATCTGTACGATATGCACAGCTCAATTATTCGCAAAGTAAAGCAATGATTTTTTTAACTAGAAAGTCAATTTTTCATTGTGCATTTGCTAGAACACACTGACTTTTTAACTTCTTTTAGATAGCTCTCATGTCTGCCAAAATTGGCAGGCACGGAAAAAATATTAAGAAAGGAGACGTAGAAAAGAGAAGTCTTATGGAAAGATTCCCTACTCTGTACACTTATGACTTGCGAGAGAGAGAACATAAATACAAAGGCCACACAGGACCAGATTGCCATAACTGTCAAGTCAACTCTAGACATCCTAAATCCTGTGGGCGTTGATGTACTGAGCCGAATTAGCTATCCTGCCCTTATTGTACAGAGGTGAGAAGTACTCAAATCGTAACAGCATCAAGTTCCAAAAACAATTTCAGAGGCAGTACACGGATACCAATTTTTTTCATTCATAAGAATATATTTGTTAACCAGAAAATAATCCCCGCTTAACAGAAGATTTTGTATTTCTGCTTTACCCCAATATAGAATAAAAAGATTATGATTATGGCACATACTGAAAGTGCGAACGTTTTTCAGCGATGCTGTCTTGTTTTTCAGCCTGTGAACTAAAAATTCGCTTTGATAAAATACCGCGAGCAGTCACTACTGTTGATGAGAGAAATTGAAAGCTACCGAGACATACCAACAAAATGTCTTCAGAGTTTCACTTCTTCGATTCCTTTCAATAAAAATAAAATCGCCACCACGTTTTGCAGTTACTGTTCATATTCGAATAAGCAAGTAAGGAAGAATGCATCACACAGATGTCAACCTGTTCACAGGTTTGCTCTAAAACCTAAGAGAAACCATAAAAGCTCAACACAAACTTGTTTCCAGGACACCAACGCGCACATTGCCACTGAAGTGAGGATCGATTTGCTACGGCAGCCGTGAGACGAAGCTGCAACCCGTAGTTCGGTTGTATGCGGCAGATTACATTCATTTAAATTTTATTCCCCTGTTTTTGTAGACTATTCAAAATTCCATATTCAAAGTGAAGTTGTGTATCATAGTATCTAAAATTCAGAACCCAGTTGAACGCTACATTGTCAAGACTGCTCCTCACTGTCAACGCTCGTGAGTCTCTCCCAGTCTTCTCGCACAAACAGGAGATTTTGTACTCCAATAGCGAGGTACCATTTATTAGTTTACTCATGTCCACGTCTAAAGTAAATGTCACCCATTAGCCTGAGATTTATCGTGAGAACTTCGGGGTCAATTACAAGATCTGCAGGCCCACTGAGTGGTCATATCGAACAGTTCGTTTGACGGCACCGAGCAACCTATACATACTACCTCTACGACAACGCGGATTGAAATCTAGCGTCCAGTGTTACATCTATATACAATCAGTAGATTTAATGACCAGCTGTTGCACCTATCATTATATCAGTAGGATCTATATATATACATACAAAATAGGATATACATACATTCAAGGGAGAAGAATCGATGCATGCTACAAATGCTGTGCACATAAATTTGAAGAACTGTTACAACTATTTCACAATTAACATCGAACAACCTACTTTTAAGAACAACCGAGTTAGGGCAGTAATGAGTAATCAGAAGTCAGTGATACTCTGGGACAGTTTCGACCAACTGGTCTGTTGGAAGCGATGAGTTTCAGACTCCTCCCCGTTCTCCGTAAACTAAATCACTACCCTGACACATAACTCACAAGCACTTAACACGCAGCTCACCGTCTAGATGCCCAGTCTCCACAATTGCACTTACAGAGACCCCTACACTGCCATTAATTACCATTGAGTACCATTTTACAGTCAGCTTCCACTGATGATCCTAGGCCAACCATGTGCACTTTCAGCGCAGGTGGGAAACTAGCTGAATCCCACCTCCATAATGTCATTTAAACATGACGTACGAACGTTCCTTATACTTGAGGCACTATAGCTCCCACGCGGCAAGTCCTTAGTATTTTCTAAATAATATCAGCAGAGTGACTGGATTAATCAGGCTCACGTTCACCCTACGCAAGGGAAACATAAAGCAAGTCAACAGGTTAGCTTCATTACCCTGCTCCCGTTAACCACACACATAATAGCGTTCTATGGCCAACATAGCGTATACCATCTCTGCTTGTAGCCGGGCTTCCGCTGCCAGAATGACCACATGGATCTGGGGATAAAAAATCGAAAGTAAAACAAGGAAAAATCGAAAAAATATATCTTAACCGCAAAATCAAATACATACTGTCTAAACGACAACGCGCAATCAATATGCAAATAAAATTGCGAGTAGAAAACCGTCAATATTGAAATTTTCAAAATATTTATTTCAAAACTGTTAAGCCACCCAGCGTTGCTGTATACAATCTACAATGAACGACAAATCTTCCATTGTAATCGTCTCTGATCTCAAGTCATGTTGAAAAATGGCCAAGATTGTTCTCTTAATAATTTGTGCGTTTGCTTCTGAGAGGTCATGCATCTCTTTGATAGTATTGACAAGATGCGTGTCGGATTTTTCTTATTCTATACAAAATTAGGCAACCATAGTGGATATGAACACACAATGAGTCAAATGAGTAAAGTGTTCGTACCGTACCAAACAAATTACATTTTTTCACTATTAAACATTTTTCGCAAAACCTTGAAAAATTGTGAGCCCTACACAAGAAAGAGCAAGATCAAACACACTAGGTAATGTTTAGTGAACAAGAATTTATAAGAAAAAATTTAATTAACAATTAAAAAATAAGAATTGAAGGTGGCAAAAAAGTATTGGTACGAAAGTTTTACATTTTTCAAATAACTCCATTCAGTACCACCAGGATGTTGAAATGAATGAAATTTTGTTCTTCAGTTTTTTAGAAAATAACAAAACAGGCTGCGTAGTCTTGAAGGCTTGAAGAATACATTGACCAGTTTGGCTTTGGCGATGTAACAGATTCTGCCCAAGTTACAAGTCTCCAAATTCTCACGATGCCAAAATCCAAGGAACGCAGTATTCAAGTGAGGAGTGTGATTATACAGGGTGGGGCGACAAAAAAGTTTCCACTTATAACTCCGTAACTATCGCCCGTAGAAACTTATGTGGTCCTATCTTCACCGCCATTGCGCGTACTTCCATCAGGTTGAATCCTTCTGCATTGATAGCAATAATTCACAACAGATGAACGATAAGTGAGAGTCGTTTTTTTTCTGTCATTGTGCGAGAGCAATTCTTATGACACAAATCTATGTTTTTAACTAATTAAAGCAGTAAATGCGTATTATAAAAAGAAAAAGTGAAGATAATATACTTTGTAGGATAATATTTGGAGACATCCACTGGGTTTTAAATTTATTACCCAAGCTT